>JANHFP010009493.1:84230-95145 GCA_032468135.1 Calamaria suluensis
GGAGGGAGGGAGGGAGAAAAAGAACGGAAGGAAGAGAGGGAGGAAGAGAAGGAGTACAGTACAGTACCGTAGTCACCGTAGCGAAGCACGGGCACCTGCTAGTAATAAATATGTGAATTTAGCAAGATATCTAAAATACTTTTTTAAAAACTTAAGGGTTGGATTTAATTTGATTGAATTAGATTAAGATCCTAATTCTGATCCTAAACTGTGATACCTACATTGGATGCTATTTCCCCTGGTTCACATTTATGGCAGCACCCTATCTTGCCTCCTGCTATCAAAATAATGGTTTTGTGCTTACCGCATTTGCACAAAATCGTAAGCTATTAAAAAGTAAGCAGCTTGCTGCGGCACTCTGCTCTAAATACTACCCTGGCTCCTCCTTTCTAAAGTTTGAAGAATCAGGATAGGAATAGTATTGATGCTTTTGGATTTTGGTGTTTGGAGAAGACAACAACAATGACAGCAAAACCAGCATGGTCTTCTCACTGGAGGCATGAATAAGCAGACTCAAATTATCCTACTTTGGACACATTGCGCAATGATGTAGTTCTCTGGAGAAGTCTCTAAAACCGATGAAGATAAGAAGAGAATGATCAGCAGCAGGGTCTATGGTCTCAGTTACAGTGGCAATGAGTGCACCACTGAAAGATGTGAAAGACTAGGATGGGAACAGATTGTAGTAGAGAAAATCTATCTATAGTGTCATTAAAACTTGGCAACGATTTGATGGCACATAATCAAGCAACCAATTCTCTTCTTAGTGGACCTAACTGTTAAAGTCAGATAGCCTCAATTGAAAACTTTTGTTTTGTTATTCTTAGCAAAAGCTAGAATCAGTAACTGCAAGTATGTCAAAAGTGTCCTAGAGTTCTGTCCAAACATGGTTATCATGTCTGAAGCTAGAAACCATGTCATTTAAATAATTGGGACCCACAGGAGACAACAAACCAAAATCTGGAAACACAAATTGAGGATGTTTGTGCACTTCACTGTCTACATTCAGGCCATTGGCAGTTGGGATCATTGTTCGACCTCAAAACAATGTTGTATCCTGGAGAGCAACGTAAAACTATGAAGCCATGATTCTAAGATTTAAACAGATGGGAAACAAACAGATAAATAACTCCTGCATCAAGACTCACCTGTTTTACACCTGGAAGCTCAAATTACGATGTACAGTAGGATTTCAATTCTGACTAGAAAAGATAAAAAATAAAAATGTTCTATGTTAGGCTTGAAAATAGAGGAGGCTATGGGCCATCAAAGTTGTTCTGCCCAGAGAGAGACTAGTACTATACTACTCATAGTTTGTCTATAGGTGGACCTCTCTTAAGCAGATCTTTAGTTCTTCTTCCTCAAGTTTTAGTCCTTTGCACCTGTTGCAAGCCATGGAGACATTTAAAGCACAGAAGAAAATCAAGTCACACAGCAATGAAGAAAACAAGCCTATTGTGCCATGCAATAGTCTTAGACACAAGGAAATGGGAGCGAAGGCAGGTGCACTGAACATTCTTTACATGCACCTCATTCTTCTTCTAGTTGCTCCTGTTTTTTATATACCTTTATGATGGTTCCTTCATTCTTGAGCTACATATAAATATCTGCTTAGGGATGCCTGAGCCCATACTCCAACCTAACTAAACAAAAAAATAAATTCCAAATGGAACATAGGTAAACCCTCCAGTTTTGGAGTTAGCAGCTTATAGATTGAAAAGAGTGGAGGACATAAAAGGACAGTTCTCTTCATTGAGACAATAAAAATACATTTAGTGCATTTGAAAGAGAATAAAATTAAAAAATGATTGTTCCCAAGGTGTGGGAGAACATGTTCATGCAAAAAGTTTTGACTTGGCTTGATTGGTTGCTGAGAAAGAGGAGTAGCCTTAGTCTTGCCTTTTGTTCCTCAAGAAAATGATGCACCACAAGATAACATAAACTTCCTCCTTTCCTCTTAAATCTGTGTTCTAACTCCAATGGTTTCTTCTCCCATTCAAATGAAAAGTGAGCACATGCTTGATTCTGTTTCAACTTTCTGTCCCTATAGACAACTGGAGAAGCTAAGTGAGAAGACAAAAGAGCACAGAACAAGCTTACTGAGACATGGACTTGCACATTATTAAAGCAGACAAAAAGCAGATGCAGAAGAAATGGACAAACAGCAATAAACTTATGCAGACATAAGTTCAATAGTGAGTTGTTTCTGGCAAAATGAATATAAGCATAGCACAGGCGTGTTGGAATGGAAAGATGAAAATGGTGGCTAGTGAATTGGCGCAGTTTATCTTGATGAGATTGATTAGTCATAATTACTGAATTATTAACTATGAGAACTTAGAATAGAAATTAAGTCATCTGAAGTTTCATGTAGAGCTGGTATTTATTTATTTAGTTTAATTTCTATACCGCCCCATCTCCGCAGACTCGGGGCAGTTTACAACAGATAAAACCACAGTTTATAAATTTAATTTTAAACCATTAAAATCAGCTAACTCCCTTTAAATTAAATTTAATTCAATTTTAAACCAATTTTAAAATCCCCCCACAAGTCATCCCAGGCTGGCCTGCTGGAAAAGCCAGGTCTTCAGTTCTCGACGAAATAACCTTAGGTCAGGAAGCATCCGCAGCACTGGGGGCAATTCATTCCAAAGGGTTGGTGCCCCCACAGAGAAGGCCCTACTCCTTGGGGTCACCAAACGGCACATAGAGGCCGTTGGGACCCTGGCAGAACACGGTTCTCTGAACTACTTAAAATTTCCACTACTGGTTCTCCAGAACTGGTCAGAAGCTGCTGAAACCCACCTCTGGACAGGACTATTCTTATTGTGACAGCTACAAGAATCCTGGAAATCTCAATGTATTTCTCACACACATATCAACTTATCTTTATATGAAACTAGGAAAGGTTTGTCTAAGGTGATTTCTCATGTTATTTTCTTATCTTGAACTGAAGTCTCTCTTATTTGATTGCTCCCTTCGTAGCCATTTTTCCACCTGTTCTTCAGTGCCATTTCCTACACTCTTTACATAAGACTTCACTTATTTTTCTTCATGAAGACTTTATCATTGTATTTAACTTTTTCAAAGAATGTTCAGATAACTATTCAATGTTGACCAATATGTAATTCTTTCAAAAAATCTGAGGAGGTAAAGTTCTCACATTGGATTTGTCCAAGTAAGCAAACACATACAAGGACATTTAAAAGGAAACAAATACATATAAAAAGAACATCCATCATTCATCTTTATCTGAACCTTTTCTTCACATCTACTACCATGTGACATGTTTTCCAGGATTCTAATACAGCAAAGAAAAAATAAGATGAGGATAAAAATGATATTTTTTTCTCGTGGAGTAAAAAGATTCTAAGAAAGTTCTTAGAAGCAAGAGTCATCCACATTTTGATATAAACACTGTATTTAAACACACAACTTTAAGTAGATTTAGCTCAATATTTACAGGTGTAGGAGATGACCAAGCTGAGCCCGAGGGAGGAGTCAAGTGTGTTATTAGTCTCAAGTTCCTTTGTGCCCATAAGAGATCTAATTCCAGCCCACCTTATTTATCACAAATTTGCTTTGACCATTAGTAGTTCAGATTCTTATAGAGTGTGTTAGGATGCAATAATTCATCTTAACTACCTTGATTCCTGATTTCCTGCGCTTGACAGCAGGGTTGTTAATATGGCATCCAGAAGACATATAAGGCTTGAAGATGTGAAAGGGTGGTTAAAAATATACCACCAATTTGGAATCCCTTAAACTGAAGAACTTTAGATTCGTCATGTGTGATCTATCATACACACATACCCCAAAAGTTGTTTTACTTCAGTAGAAAAAGACAACTGTGCCTGATTTAAAAACCTGATTTGAAGTTATGTGTTCACTTATTGTCTATATGAAAATGTCAGGGCAATGCCAATGGTGAAATCCAAACAGGTTTGCTGGCCGTTCATGCATGCTGTGCGCCAAACATGTGCTATGTGCATGCACAGTATGCACCAAAAGGAGGCTTGGGAAGGTAAGCAGAAATGAGGAGGGGATCAGCTGTGGCACATGATGTAGCTTTCTAGCAAAGCTAAACCCTGCTGCAGAGCTGATCATCAGAAATACCAGTTTGGAGGAACCAGTAGCTTTTTAAATTACCAGTTCACCTGAACTGGTAATTTTTATTACTACTGGTTCACCTGAACTGTAGCGAACCGGTAACATTTCATCCCTGGGTGGTAATAAGAGACAACATTATACTGTGACATAACAGCACACATTCTGTCAGGTTGATGAAAGATTGGCTTTCTGAAGATAACTGTATACGAACAGGTCCTTGGTCAGTGTGGTTTGATTTGATCAACAATTAATTTGTTGTTTAGGATCTGACATTTTTGTTTCATATGCATCTACTTCAATACGTATTATTTTGGATGGTCTATTTTTTCTGTACATTAAGGAATGCATTTCTTGCATTTGCTTAATAGATTTTCTTCATTTTGGTCATATATTAGAAACAGAGGAAAAAATGTGTATTAAACTTACCACCTTAATATTGATTATCCTTGAAATTCCTGAAAGTAATTTCTTAGGCTTGTATGAGGCCAAATTTTCTAATGAGTAGTACTGCACAGACATGAAATTATTTTTAAACTGGATATATACTTATAGTGCAGGGCAGAAAATATGCCAAATTAATCATGTGTTCTTTAATCAGAAAATATGCTCTGACCTAGTAACAAACCCTTTTCTGACCCAGTTATATAAGCAAAAGGAGGCTTCCAGAAAATAATGTGTCAATGTACATTAAAAAAGAATTGTGTGGAAAAAAAAGAAAAACCAGAAACTTACTGAGTGTAAGCTTTCATTTTCACGAAGACAAGCTGTTTGGAGTTCTGATTTCAGAGTTGCAATGTGATGCCGATGGGATGTTATTTCTCGTTCTAATAAGGAGACTCTGGAGCATGCAAACTGATAGACATCTATGAAACTTATAATCACCGCCTTAAAGGAAAAGCAAAAGGAATGATTATACTTCTGTATAAAAGTTGTGCTATTTTGATGAATTATATGTTTCTTTGTGTGTGCGTGTGTAAACATATATTCAAGCACTAAACCTTAGATGCTGTCACAAAGACAAAAATTATTTCCTTAGAACATATTGTATGTTCTTTTTGTATGCGAAAATTACAAACGGCATGTTGTGATTCAGTTATTTAAATAAACACGGTGCTTTGATTTGTACATAAAGCTTTATTGGTTCTATTTAAACTTATCCCTTGGTTAATTTTATTCAGCCAAGCTGAGAATACCATCAGAGGTTAAGTATGAACATTCTGAATATGAATGGAGTTGCTAATTCTCCCACCTCACATTTAAAAGGAATTGGATTTAATTTGGCATGGAACCTAAAGAAAGTAGCAGACCTTTGAAAATAAATAATCTGATTACAATATAGCTGGGAAAATAATTCTCTTCAGATATACAGAAGAATGTCCCAGCAGTGTAATATTGATCCGACTGATAATAAAGTTAACAGCACAATTGAGTATAAATGATCTGGCAGTGTTGGTAACTTGATATCTGACCCAAATAGTATAACAGTGCTGGGATTACTGGAGTTCTTTACAACAGGTTAATCACTTTTTTTTTAGGTTATAGCTTTCTTTCGAAGTGATCTGCACTGATTGCTCAAATGTAAGAACAGCATTAAAGCTGATATAAAGAAAACCCCACTTCACTGAATAAGTGAAGATTGTTAGCCATATTTTCTCAAAGAAAGCAACAGGGTTTGGGAGCGATCAGGGCAGAAAACATAAATACTTGTGTTTAAGATACCAAGTTCATCCATAGGTATTTTTGGAACTGTTTTAAGATTCAAAACTTAACTCTTGTGGACATTTTTTTTAAAAAAATAATATTTCTGCAGAAATGTACTGTTTATGCATTTCTGCCATTATTTGCTTCTCCAAGTTGTTTTGTGCTCAACTTCAGCTAATACAACCACAGTTCCCCAATTTTATGACCTTTCTTGCCACAGTTGTTAAGTGAACCATTGTTAATCTGGACCTCTCACTGACTTTACTTGTCAAAAGGTTGCAAAAGCTGATCACATGACCCATGGACGCTGCCATCGTCACAAAGATGAATCAGTTGTCAAGCATCCAAATTTTGATGAGGTGACCACGGAGATGCTACAATGGTTGTAAGTGTGAAGGATAGCCATAAATCACTTTTCTCCGTGCTGTTGTAATGGTCACTAAATGAACTATCGTTAAATCGAGGACTACATGTATAATCAAAATTCGAAATGTGATATTCTTCCAAAAGCCGAAACGAAAGCAGTTTGCACAGGCACCACGTTTAATACATTCTGCCATTGCTACTAAATGGAAATAAAACTAATGTGGTATCATCACACATGATACCAATGAGTGTGCGTTTCAAAGATATCATTTGTGCATGATGTCAATGCATGTGGAAAAAGGCTGTAAGTAAAGAGCTGTAAGTAAGTTGACTACTTTATAGTCAACAATATAGCAAGTTTTTTCCCCACCAATTTAAATGAAATGCTCATAGAGAACACCTAACAAAAGAACACTAAATAATTTAAAATATGTTTATCTGAAGGTTTAAGTATATTCAGGTATCATGGAAAAATAAATAAGAATTTGATATGTTTCTTTTTTTCCCTCTCTCTCTAGGAGGTGAATATTTTTTACGCATAAAAGGTGAAAATTAGGGTTTTATACTGTGCAAACAACAAAAAGTTATACAAAAGTCTAAAGCGCTAAGTGTAACACCTTAATGCAATAATAATAATAAAAAGCCCTATAGCTATTATGAATCTTGTAATAATCCAGTTTAATCTCCCAAGTGAAACTTCAACAGGGCTATATACATTTTAATTTGGACAAGTTCTTTGAGGTAACATTTCCTTGTTTCCCAAAAGGAACCTTGGAATTTTCAGTATCAAGTGCTCAGTGCCTCATATTTAAATCTCAGTGGAAAGATGGTATTTCCAGTAGTCCACTGTATTTATTAGTGTGCTGCCAAGAACTGATTTATTGCTGAGTCAGCATAAAATATCCTGGGGGATAATTAAGAAAAATCAAGGTTTCTGTTTAGGAAAAGGAGAAAAGTACTTTACTACAGACTACGGGCCGAAGAGTGTATAGAACCTGTAATACAAAGCTCTACTTTAATTCTGTCAATACCAGACAACAAACTCATGAAAATTAATTTTAGTCAGTTCATTAATTGTACATTGAAGGGGACATAAATCTCCTTAAGGTGATGAAAAATCTAGAATTTTTGTGTTTCAAGGTTCACTGGGCCATTGTCTCTAAATTTACAGAATAATATTTTTACCACATTATTTATAATTAGCATTTATTTGGCATTAAATGGTGAGGCATAATTCTGATGTGGAGTTCAGTGGCAAGAGTAATTCTACGTGTAGATAGAACTTTCTAGATACAGTATAATGGAAAAAAATGTTTTCCTACGAGTCAAGCAAGCATTGTACCTGAAAAGTATTAAACTGTTGTTTGAGGGGGCAAAAAAATAATAATGAATCCCAAGCAATTTCTAGCAAATTTCTCTTCTAAAGCCATCTATACAAGAAAAAATAAATAAAATTACTGTTTTGAACCTTCCATGTTTGCATGTGGAGAGCCATCCAAAGTAGCAGAGAGAGGGGACTTGACTATCCATGTTCAAATTTAGTTTATATTTTAGAATAGAATAAGAGTTGGAAGGGACCTTGGAGGTCATCTACAGCTCTTTAGACAAATGGTTATCCAACATCTTCTTAAAAACTTCCAGTGTTGGAGCATTCATTTTTATTTTATCTTAAATAAATACTAAATGAATTCTTCATTCTTCTGAACAGTGGAAAAGAGCGAGGAACGGCTCACAAATTGTTCAGGCTTGCAAATGATTCTTTTAAATTGCCTACAGATATAATTACAGATATAATACTTCTGCCAGAGATGGGTTGCTCCCAGTTTGGACCGGTTCGGGCAATCCGGCAGTGATGACCGGATGACGTTACCGAACTGGTTCTTACCATCTGTGAGCTGGGCCCTCCTACGTGCCCGGTACAATTTTTACTGATTTTTTTTCTTTTTTTCGGTAGCTGAACGTCTTCCAAACGGTTCTGAGCATGCGCAGAGCGCACAGTAGAGCACACACAGCAGCACACACAGAAAGCATGCTGGTCTCCGCTCTACTGTATACATGCATGCAAAGCATGCTGGTCACTCTACTGTGCATGTGCAAAGCGCACAAAGCCTGCTGGTCACAAGCATACTTTGCACGCGAAGAGAACCAGTAGGAAAGGTAAGTGGAACCCACTGACTTCTGCAGTGAATTCATTTATGTATGGATCTTGGTTTAAGTGCATTATTGTAGACTTTGAAAAGATCCATAGCCAAAACAGTGTCAATTCACATATAAGTATCACCTATTCAAAAAGCTTGCATGGCCATTCCCATAGACTTCCAGGTCTGTGATGACCCACCTCAAAGCAATCCACGAAAAAACAAGAACTTAGAAACAAACAGTCTTTATTGCAAAAACCCAACTTCCTTCTCTCTTTCGAAGTTGCTTTATTTCCAAAAGCAAATTAGATAATTGCCAAGACAAACTATGGCTGCAGTCCAAATGTAATTCTTAGATAACACAATCAAAAATTGGCTGAAGAACTCTTACCCAAGAAGACGAGGTCACTGAGACGCTATACTTCTAAATTCAACCTTTGATTCCAGCACTGCTAATAGCAAACTGGCTAGCTTTAAAGGTTTCAGCTCAGATGCGTCCCAACCTCCACTTGCTCCTGAGTAGACCTTTTTCTAAAACCACCTTATCCTGTGTCTCTGTCTTGGATCAGGTGGGGGTACTGCTCCCAGTTCCTCCTTTGAGCTCTTCCTCTCTGGCTCTGTCCCTAACTCACTGGATTCTGCCTGGGCCTGCTCTTCCTCAGCTCCAACCTCCCCTTCACGGCTCTCTGCCAGCTGTTCCTCCTCGACCTCCAAGTCAGACGCTGGCAGAAGCATGACACAGGTCTGTGTAAGATGGATAATGATGATAATGATGATTTCTGTCTGACTCTAATGATTTTTAGTGAATTTGTTATGACATTCTGAATACAATAATCTTTAGGAAGAACTTTTAATGAACCCCTAAAGTGCCCAGCAAGAAGGGTGAGGATGGAAATCCTCTATAGAAAATACAGTAAAACCGCCAACATTTTTACTACCAGTTCTGTGGGTGTGGCTTGGTGGGCATGGCATGGCAAGGCTTGGTGGGCACGGCAGGGGAAAGATACTATAAAATCTCCATTCCCATCCCACCCCAGGGGAAGGATACTGCAAAATCCCCATTTACTCCCGATCAGCTGGGACTCAGGAGACAGAGAATAGATGGGGGCGGGGCCAGTCAGAATGTTTACTACTGGTTCTCCAAACTACTCAAAATTTCTGCTACCGGTTCTCTCGAACAGGTCAGAACCTGCTGAAACCCACCTCTGTCATGAACCTACATACTGATTTCACTTTTTAACTGAAACAGATTTCTAAAAAGGAATATAGTCAATTCCTTGATTTTTTTTTCTTGAAGCAATATGGCTACAGGAAAACTAACCAAAGGACATTTGATACTAGCCTACCTCATTATAAATAACCGGAAAAGTACAGTTATACCAGTTATCATATCCTTTATTAAAAAGCAGCTGAGTATTACCAGCTATTACATAGCAAGCTGGTTTTAAAACCCACAAACATTCATATGGCCCATGCATTCTAAAATCAAGATCCTTTCCAGACTAAAGACCATTCGAAGAATGCCAATGGAGAAAGAAATAGAGCCAAGCCATTTTGAAGGCTAAAGAATTTTAATTTTAAGCATTAAGAAGCCACTTTAAATTGAAATGCAGGATGTAGGATAATAACATTTAAAACATACATACAGCTGCCAATTTTACAGTAGAAGAATAACAAACTAGTCAGGAGAAACCAAAGGAATAAGAGGATAAAAAATCTATTTCCAGAGTGATTTTCTTCCTGTCCTTTTGCCTTCTTACCTTCTAATTATACATTGGTTAAGAATACATAAATAAACGTCTTGTGGCAATAGTAAGCATGGTCATGACACAAGTGATTCCTACAGAATTTACCAACTGAAGAAAATGCCCATTGGCAAAACCAAATTCCAAATATAATCTCTTGCCAAATATATACAATAATATACTACTTTCACTTTGCAAAAAAACAAAACACCAAAGGAATTCCTGTGAGCATGGGAACTTGTAATAGAAAGAAATATTTAAGTAGAGAAAAAGGGATCATGATTTCCAAATGTTTCCAGAGCAAACATTTGTTTATCTGTAATCATGAAAATATATAAATAGAAAGGGTAAAAGAAAAAGTGCTAAAAACAATACCAGTGGAAAAAGAAAAATATAAATCTCCTTTATAGTAGTTACAAGCAAATTTATTAGCTCTCCTCCATATTTCAGATTATAGTACATGGTTCCCTTCTTCCATATTCAACCCCTTTTAATGACAAAATTTATAAATCACCTATTCATTTTTTTTCCATTTTCAGCAAAAGAAAAATCCCAAGAAGGTCCAGTCTTTTATAAGTTTATTCTCCAAATGTTTGTGTAATGTGTATATTAGTGTGTGCATCTATCTATGTGTTGTGGGTGTCCCATCACTGGAGGTTTTCAAGAGGAGATAGCCAGTTCTCCAAAATGGTATAGACCAGAGATGGCTAATCTTTTTGCCATTACGTGCCAAAAGCAGAGGGTGCCCATGGGGGTTTGCACATTTGCATGCCCACACCCATAATTCAATTTGCCCCACCTTCCCTAGAAAGGCTCTGGAGCCTGGGGAGAGTGAAAAAGGGGTCTTCCCCACAC
>JANHFP010009493.1:141312-156964 GCA_032468135.1 Calamaria suluensis
TAACGGGAGTTCACCCCATTACACGGCACTAGGGATTCGAACCACTGAACTGCCGATCTTCCGATCGACAAACTCAGATGCCTTACCACACTGAGCCACCGTGTGTCCCAACTAATTCATACCATGTGTTTAACTAGAGTCAACTAATGTCATATTTGGCATTGCCTAAAAAGTTTTGGACAAACTGGCTACCAACCTATAGAACCCTAGTCCTTATTTATCTATTCTTGTCAATTTACATGTTGCAAGACAAAATGAAATAAGTAACAGTTTAAACTTTGTCTCTCAACCTAATACAGGTAGTTCTCGACTTACGACCACAATGGAGGCCAACATTTTGGTTGTTAAGTGAGACATTTGTTAAGGGAGTTTTGCCCCCATTTTACAACCTTTCTTGTGCAGCTATTAAGCAAATCGCTGCAGTTGGTAAGTTGGTAACATGGCTGTAGAGTGAATGTGGCATTGAGTTTGCTTGTCAAGTTTGCAAAAGGTGATCACATGACCTTGGGACACTGCAATGGTTATAAGTATGAACCACTTGCCAAGCATCTGAAATTTGATCTCATGAACATGGGGATGCTACAAAGGTTGTAAGTGTGAAAAATGGCCGTCACTTTTTTCAGTGCAGTTGTAACTTTGAACGGCCACTAATTAAACTGTTTTAAGTCAAGGACTACCTGTACAGCTTGACATCAAACTACAGTTTTAGTGGGGCTCTAAGATTATTTCATAAAATGGAACGTTCCTATCTCCATCTTCTGCTGGGAAAGATGTTTATACTTGTACCAACTGCAGATAAAAAGGAACGGACAAATCCCCAGCAAATCACATTAGTGTCATCCTTTCAAGGAACAGACAAGCAGGGATTACAGGAGTGCTACCTTATTTGCTTCCTTTATTAATATAATCTGGAAAACCTGTCCTTTTTTAAGGACCATCACTGCCCCTTTTTGAAATCAATGGGTAGGGCTGTTCCGAAGCTATTCCAGTGATGGGTTCCTCCCGGTTCGGACCGGTACATGCGATCCAGTAGCAATGGCTGGATGACATCAGCAAACCAGTTCTCATCGTCCAGGAGCTGGGCCCACCCGCCCAGCCCGGCACAATTTTGTACCTTTATTTTCCTGTTTTCCACCGGCCGAACCGGCTGATTGCCGAACCTCTCCACTCCTAAATGATTTTAAGCATGCACATTTGGTGTGCATGCTGCTGTGCATCCTCTACTGCGCATGCACAGAGTACACATTTGGTGCGCACACCAATCATGCGATGAGAGAACTGGTAGTAAAGGTAAGTAGAACCCACCCCTGGGCTATCCCATATATACTCTATCCCTTTAGTATTGTCAAAGTTCATTCTTCCTTTCCCAGGAATTCAGACTATTTCTAGAAGACATGTAGCCTTTACAGAGGTCCTAGACTCAAGCAATGTTGACATATAAAGGAAACGCCTTCAGAAATCCAAGCTACTATATGACAACAGGTGGGCCTTCGTGAATGGTGATCACTTCTAGTCCCATGAAGCAGCAGCAAATACTGCCCATCTGCAAATAAACTGCTTCCTGTAGAGCTGCCAGGTAATAATCCCTGTTAGATCACCTGTTCAATCTAATGCAGACCTGGCAGAAATATAGATCTTTTGCAGCATGTACCAAAGACACTTTGTTTGACAATTTTGCCAACCATTAGCAAAATGCATCATGCGACACTAGAATGTATGTAAAAAACATACTGAGTGATGATGTCCATACACCATTTGAGTTCTCAAATTCCAGTTCTCCCACAGCGCAAACAGCCTAATTTAACAGACCAAGAATTCAGCTTTCCTGAATAGATTATTGACTCAATCTACCTTTTTCTGCAATGTAATGGACTAATTGTACCAGGAGTGTCTTTGGCCTTTTCCTTTAATAGAGCTGACTCCCAGCTGAGAATTTACTAGACATAGAGAGGGTTTTTGTGCATGTGTTAGGGGAAGCAAGAATAAAGAATCCCACCTAAGAATGTAGAGGTTCTTCAATAGGTATTTAAAGGACACTAAACAGAATCCCCTCCTTTAAAAAGCTGATTATTCCCTCCCACATTCTAATCAAATAGACTTACAGATTGCTTAAACACAAATAATTGCTCTTGCAAACTATGAGCTTTGCCAGCCTCCTTCTTCATCTCATTCAAATTCCGTTTGAATTCTGTGAGCTCCAAGCGCAATGACCGCCGTTCTACTTCTGCTGTGTGCAGCCTTTGTGTAAATTCAAATATCTGCTTCTGCACGAACGCTATGGTTTTCTGGTATTTAAAAACAAACAAACAGAAACAATGTGTTAACTAGAAAATGAATGAATGAATCAATGAATCAATAGCTTTGAATACCTGAGCAAATTAAGACAAAGCTCCCCTTTTTTCAACCATAAGTGTAAAGTATTTTCAAAGCAACACACAGACACACAGACAGACACATACATACACAGAGAGAGAGAGAGAGAGAGAGAGAGAGAAGGAGAGAGAGAGAGAGAAGTATTTTCTGAAGATGAAAATAAGCATGAAGAGCAGTTACTGTATTTTTTGGGGGAAATGTCTTTGGTAACAGCATGCATCCTGAATATGCAGTGGGTAATCACTGGGTTTTTTAAATTAAAATCATCCATTACCTTACAGGGGCATTTTAAAAGAACACTGCACATTGCCTTGAGCGGCAAATGACAGGAAGGATGTTAAAAGGTTTTGGGAAAGAATTACTGAAATAATATCAAATTGAGGGAAAGCCTGAAAATATTGCCTCTTCTCCTGAACCTCCTCAATTACCCTTTAGAGAGCTGAGCAGTCTGAGGAGTAAACTAAGAAAGGATTAACATTTTGAAATCTGACACAATGGGAAAGCTTCCATAATGTAACTGATCATACCAACCATGGCAGGGGTCCTGTCAGTTATGCCAGCTTCGAGGGTCTGTGCATTTATTTTATGGAGCCCACGAGCCAGCCTTTGAACCAAGGAGTCTCTCTCTACATAAGTCATACTCCGGCTGCTGTCCACTGGAGTAACTTCCATCACAACACAAAGTTTCTCCATAAGTTTTGAAAATGAATTTTTGGCTGCGTTCGTGAGCAAGTGTCCCGAAAGCCACGATTTCATATCTTTCAAAGAAAAAGAATCAGTCAGTAAATACAGTTGGTTTGTATCTGTGAATACATTAAAAAAAAAGGGCTGGAAATATCTGATGGAAGTAATAACTGATGACAAGTTCCTGAATAGGGTAGAGCCTCCTTAAAGCTCTCATTCTAAGCAATTTCCCTGAAAGCTGATTAAGGTCTACTCAATTTCTACTGGAAAAAAGAAAGCAGGATTATTTACCCCATCACTGACTTCACAAAACCTCTTTTAGCGAAGAGGTTTCAAGAAATTCAGTCTACAATCAAAACCAGGCAGAATAACTTCATATGAATTTTAGAAAAGGCCCAATGTAACTTTCTAAATAAACCTCTTAAAAAGTGTGATGCAAATATTCTTGGAATAGGAGGTTCACGTCACTTTGAAGTTAAGTCACCTTGACCAGTAAGAAGATAATGTTTTTGGTGAGAAATATTTTTGGTGTATGTGTGTGTCCAGCTTCACAGATTGAGATATTAAATTCCTATTAACAACCATTCAGACTGCACTTCTATGTTCAATAACAGGCATTGGTTCAAGAGAAACAATGGATTAGTTGAAACAACTGTATGCTCTTATGCACCCATGTGGCATTTTTGTTCTTTCATTAATCCAAAGGTAACAATATATGACACCTAAGACTTGCAGGAGAAGCTCAAAGGCTCAAAGCTGCTTATCACCATCAATGAATTTACTAATTCAAAACAGAGAATAAGTTAACTGCTACAAATATAACTGTTTCTTTTTCTTGTTTCTTATAGCTTGGATGTCTAAATCATGTGCTGCTTAAAACTACTGAGGCTTGTACCTTAATGCCATAGTATTTATATTCTAAGACAAGAGAATATAATTTACCTTATTCCAAGGCAATTAAAATTTTACAACTACAATTACTTATTTCCCCATAGGATTCTGGTAATCAGCCTTCTCATATAATGGGTTTAGGCCTCCAGCACACCCAACATGTTCTGCTTACTGGTAGATTCGTCAGGTCTGTAATTAATAATTGTGTTTAATGTTGATAAATAAAATTGTCAGTGCTCCTTCTGCTAATTGGTATCCTAGATAATGGCTAATAGGTTTATTTATGCCTTAATAAAAGTCTTGTAATTTAGTTTCCCCTCTGCAAGTCAGGACTTAATCTGTCATTACTTGTCTTGTGATATTATCAGCCTAAAATGACAACTATGGCAGAGCTTACATTCATTCAGGAGAACACCAGATCTCTTGTTGCTGTAGAGAATTAAAATATTTGTTCTGAAGTTTAAAATAGAAAGCCTCTCAAGGCATATTTACAGAGCAAGCCAGCTTCCTGCGGGCATATACTCTCATATATACACACAAAGAATGAAAATGAAGGGATTTCCATTTTCGAGGTAAAATGAAATACAAATAAGACTTCCAGAAAATGCTTTCCATCTGGTAACATCTGAATAAAGTAGGTGCTGATGAATCAATTTATTTTCTATGAAATAATAAGCATAACATTTTTTTAATCCTAATATGTAAAAAAATTGTTCATATATAAAATAATATCTTCCAATTACATGTTATCTTGGCAGAGACCCAAAGTTTTCTCCCCTGGCTTACTCAGAGGGATGGATAGATTCATCTATTCATTTATTTGTTGGGAGAAATTTCCTTTGATTTATGGACCATTCATATTTCATTATGAATTGGTTTTAAAAAGTCATATTGTTTTCAGAAATGGTGGCCTAGGTGACATGGTAGGGTTCTTCTCTGAGTGCACAAGCTTATGGTCCTCAGACCACTCTGGAAACTTCTAGAATTCTGAAACATATGCTCCAAACACATCTGGAAAGCACCAACTGCTGGATATGAGCTTAAATACCAACTAGAAACATCAAAACAATTATGTAAAATTCTTAGCTTTTCTAGCCATTGTATGAAATCAAACTGGGAAATGGATTGAATTAAATAATAAAATGTGACAATGTTTTAAATATTTTTTTACATCTTCTTTTGCCAAGAGTTTTAAATAAAATTGTAACCTGGTCAAACATTAGAATCACACAGATTGAAATATCATAGTACTTAACTGTATCATTCCATTTAAAATTAGAAGTTCAGACTATGATAAACACAATTTTCAGGTTACCATCCGAACAATGTTGTATTTAAGGCTCGCCAGATGGATTTGGAGGGTTAAAAAGAGACAGGGGGAAAAAAGAAAACTTATCTAGGATAGAAAAGCATATACTATCTAAAAAGCAAAGCATCACCTCTAGTTAATTTTTAATGAATAATGGTTTTGACTAAAACAAAGAAATGTATGAGTTAGAATCATTCATGGTTTTGAGAGGTGAAATGAGAATAGAACACAATTCCAGAAGGTACTGTATTCTGCTGTATCTATAACCAGAGGGAAAAGAATATATACACTTTAAGTACCTGGCCACAAATATCTAGGAATTACAGTAAAAGCACTAAATAATTTATGTTATGATGAGTGTGTGAGAAATGTCTTATACAAACAGTTACAGTACAAAGAGCAACAAACAAGTGAAGCAAGTGAAGCAAAACCCAATGAAAAGTGACAAATATTACTCGAGTGACGGGAGAATGGCATGCATTTTTCTTCTTTACAAAGGAGAAGAGGGAGGAGAAGGGTAAAATTCCTTCCTGATATTTACATGCCAAAAAGATCATGGACCTTTGAAATTCCGTACTGCAAATGTTCACAATCGCTGTCAAATCAACATAATGTTGGCTTCCCTATAAACTTGAGTCTCGTGTTAAAAAATAGCCCTGGTGTAAGAATAAATTCTGTGGCCTGCTTCCAAAAAGCTACTTTACGTCCATTCTAGAGGCTGTGCGACGTGCCCAATGGGATTGCATGTTTACATGTGTCTCTGAACAGCAGACCTCAACATCCTATCTAGCTAGTTTGAAACCACTCTCACTTTCCAAAAGCTGTGGCGAACAAAGCTGGCTGAGGTTTCAAAGCCAGACTCCAAGTGTCATGCCTCTGTCAGTGTCCTACTCAGAAGAAGAGGAACAGCTGGCAGAGAGCAATGCATTGGGAATAGGGGCTGCAGAGGAAGGTGGGGAAGGGCAGGGCAAGGCTGGATAGAGTGGGGTAGAGGCAGAACCAGAGAGGAGGAGTTCGGATGAGGAACCAGGTCCACCTCCTCTCCATCCTAGGCAGTGTAGGCAGGAGAGGAGGAGGCTGCAGAAAAAGCCTACTCAGGAGAAAATGATTGATGGGACACAGTTGTGTCAGAGGGTTCCTACTGGATTCAGAGTTGATTATCATGAGATACCTGCCATGGTTTCTGGCCTCCTTGATTTCCTGCCAAGTTTGTTGCAATTAGCAGCCGAAGAACTTGCTTATCTCTTGGGTGATTAATTGTACGTGAAGTGTGAATTCATCTTATCTGCAGCAAGCCAACTTGAGGTCTGTGCACTCTTTTTGTTCAAGCCAAGAAAGACTCATCAGAGACTTTTGGAGAGATGGGGCTGATGTATAATAAAGACTGCTGCTAAGGACTGAGTTGCGTTCCTTTCTGTGACACACGCTGGGTCATCACACCAAGTACCCTTTGATGCATGAAACTACTTGCAGCATTCTTCAAATTATGGATTGTTGTTGTACGTTTTAACTTAACATAAAACTCCTTGCCTGGTTGAAATGGCTTTGAAGATGTGCCATGTGAAGCCCTCAGCGGGATTCATCTTTGCTTGACCAAACTATGTTTCAACAAATTGCAATCCCCTCCACCACCACCACACCACCAACAAGCTGATTAAGAAATGCATTCTGACCCAACAGAGATGGCTCAAAGTGTAAATATTTTTCACCTTGCACAGGCATGCCAAAGCCCAACATTTCTTAAGCGGTGAGATCATACTCACCTAAAATGGCTTCAATGGATGAATGAAAAAACAGGCCCACGTGGGCAGAAAGAGTTCTACACAGAATAATATCTGTGAATATTGGTCAGCAGCCTCTGAGCCACAATGCCCACTCTGCAGACATCAGTCTTTGGCACAAACAAGACATTCTGGAGACACTGTAGATGCTCAAAACCTATAGTATGCCATGGCCTTTATTGCTGGAATTTTTAACACTAACTGGCTTATGCGGTACAGGTAGTTCTCAACTTATGATCACAATATCGAGCCCAATGTTTATGTTGCTAAGTGAGAAATTTGTTAAGTGGGTTTTTGCCCCATTTTATGATTTTTCTTGCCCCATTTTCTAAGCAAATCATTGTGGTTGTTAAGTTAGTAACATGGTTGTTAAGTGAATCTAATTTTCCCAATAGCTTTGCTTGCCAGGAGGTTGCAAAAGGGGATCAGTTGACCTCAAGACATTGCAACTGTCATAAGTACGAGTCAGTTGTCTGGCGTCCAAATATAAATCACATGACCATGTGGATGCAGCAACATTTGTTAAGTATGAAAAATGGTCATGAATCACTTTTTTTCAGTGCCTTTGTAACTTTGAACTGTCACTAAATGAACTGTTGAATGTCAATAACTACCTGTATCTGCTTTTCATCTACTTTTTAATTCCCTAAAGTTTGAGTATATAAGACATTCATTTATGGAGCATAAACATAGAGTGACTGTGTGGATGAGCACAAGATGCCATGTGTTCCATTCCTGCATTTGCCTCTAAAAGTTGCCAGTTGTAATGCACAGAGGTGTTCAGGTGTTAACTGCCAGCAAAACAGAGAACACTCTTGCACTACTTTTTCTCACTGCGTTTTATCACCACTACTATTACGTGCAAAGTGGCTGAGCAGAGTCATGAACACTTTTTATCCAGCTCTTTTATTAAAACCATCTGTATTTCTAAAGTAAGTCACATCTTCTCTTGCAGCTCCTTGTTTTTCAATTTTCAACTTCGAAAATGCATTTGAAGAGACAGCATTGACCATCACTTAAGTCAGTGCAGGAACTCTGTAAATAAACTCTGAAATAAAGGCTGAAGTCAAGGATCTTTTGACACTGTGGTACTTATGCTATACCTTGCCCACTGCACATCTGCATAGGCGGCGCCTAAAGTGAGTTTTGAAAACCTCCCTGTTTTGCCTGCACCAACAAAGCAGGGACACTGTCAAAATGAACCTTCACATTGCTTAGGCAAGTCTGCAGCTGGCTTGCTTAGGCAGCGGGCTAAGCAGACACCAAGCAAATTTTGGCAGTGCTCCCATTCTTCTTGCAAGAGAGTGATTTTTTTTTAAAAAAAGTGTGTGTCTTGCTCTAAGTTGTCAAAACTGCTCAGGGAGTTCTAATTGACAAATTGAGAACGCTTTAATTAAATTACAGTGGTCACAACTGAAAACATATCCTGGCCTAATAAGAAAGAATCAAGTTACGAGTTGATTCACCAGATTCATCTTCTCTTTGTAGTGACTGATAGAACTCTGCATTGATTTGGACCATTCTGGTTCTTCCAAATACCCATAAGAATATCCAACTATAATTATGAGTCACAGTGGTGCAATGGTTAGAGTGCAGTACTGCAGGCTATTCTGCTGCCTGCAGGCTGCCTGCAATTTGGCAGTTCAAATTTCACTAGGCTCAAGGTTGACTCAGCCTTCCATCCTTCCGAGATAGGTAAAGTGAGAACCCAGATTTTGGGGGGCAATATACTGACTCTGTAAACTGCTTAGAGGGGGCTGAAAGCACTGTGAAGCTATATATGTCTTATTGCTATTGCTACTATAGCCAGTTCACTTATTTCTAGGTAAGAGGAGTCTATGCTATCAATAATTTGCCTACCCCATTTTTTTCTAAAGAAATTGATTTATCAAGGCCAAACCAATGAAGAAACTCAGACATTACCTGCCTTGCTAATTACTTCTTGTAGCTCAGTCATAGAACTAAGGATTGCAGTAAGAAGGTCACAACTGGTAAACCAACTGAATGCTTGAAGGCAGCGAATCTGCTCCTTTTGTTGTCCTGATTCACAAAAGAGAGGGGGGAAAAAAAAACATGTTTCATCCTATAGTAACAGACATTATTAGTTACACAATTCTTATAGCTTGGTAGGAAATTAGAACTGCACAAATTTAATTTTGATTTTAATATAATAAATTTGAATACACTTTTAAATCTTTTCTGGATACTTATTTTCATATTGTTCTTGGAAAATAAACTTTTAGTTCTGAAAAACACAAAAAAATATTTCTAATATATTTAAAAGAAACAAACAATTTCCACACAAAATCAGAAGTTAAAAGTATAGTTATCAAATATATCCACCATAAGTATGGATTTATTAAAGCTTCACATGAAATAAAATGAAAAGGCAAGTTCATTTTTTATAAATGTACCCATAAGTTAATTTTAAGAGTGTCTGCCACTATAGAAAGAATGTGTTTCCAAAGCAGTTACAAAAGAGGAACACATTTTACTTGATAAGATTGAGATTGATCTGAAAGTGGATTTAAAAATGACAGGCTACAAGAATGATATGGAAAAAGCTGCTACACTGGACATACAAAAGAAGCTAACTGATCTCTCAATAATTAAATAGGATTTACAAATAAAAGACCAAGAGAGTGACCTGGACAACTTTTTTACATTAGAATAACAAAACAGGTTTGTTAAAGCACTAAAGAATTTTGTGAAAAAATAAAAATGTCAAGTTCTAGGACAGTGATGGCTAACCTTTTTGGCATCGAGTGCCAAAAGCAAGGGAAACGCAGCAGGGGGGTGTCACCTGAGTGGCCACACCCATAATTCTATGCACTCCACCAATTACTTTATCCCTATGCTCATGTGGCCACCAATATTGCTCCACAGGTGGCACACATGCCATAGGTTCGCCATCACAGTTCTAGGACATTATTTGAAGGGACTAGAGATGAAGATTGTTAAAAGTAAAAGGAAACAATATAAGATTGATTTATTTGATCAAAGTTAAAACATTTTTGTTGTCATATCTGTAACCCTTTGTTTGTTGTTTGTTTAATTTGTTTTCTGGCCATCTCACAAGGATGTTTCATGACCAGGACTGAAACAACAAATTTTAAAGGAATTTTTTACAGATAAAAGATAACATGTAGGAAAAAGAAACAATTTGTAGTGTTTTAAGAGATGGTTTAAATTACTAAAATTTGTTTACACTTGTGATGAAGGAAAAAGTCATTCATATATATATATTTCTTTACTATATTTTTATTTTTTCCTAGTTTTTTTCTTTTTTGCACTTTCTATTTTTTCTTTTATTTTCAGTTTTTATTAGTTCACCTTTTTAATTGTACTTGTACTTCTATTAAAATTACTATGAAAAGATTTCCTCCTTTATAGCTTAATATGACATTTGATCCCAAGCATCATAGTTGTTTCTTACTTAGCATGTGATCTCACCCAAAAGCAATTTAATTCAGCTCTGGTTTACTATCAATTTGGTAATGAACATTCCAGTACATTTAGCCCCAACGTTGGGGGTTTCAGTTGATTTAATTCACTTACTAAATTTACTTTTGACATTTTAGACATAATTTCTCCTTTCAAATTGTGAAGCATCTGCTTCCCCCCATTGTGTTTGCCTAGTAGGATGGTTATTTGAAGTACTAAAAGTGTAGTTTGACACAACATATATAAAACATTATCTTGTTATCTTACTTGACAGAGTATGCACATCCTTGGAATCTCCAATGCAGACAGGGATTCCTATGCCTTCTCTGACACTATCTACCCAAGAGAAAAGGGAGCTGTATGACTGGCTGCATAAAATCTGAAGCCTGTGGACAGCCAGCACCGCAATAACACTTTTTCGGAAAAGGTGTATCCAGCTTCTGGAATGCCTTTTCTTCACCACCTTGCTGTTGCTTTGCTTCCTCTCCTCAGTTTCACACAATGCACTGGCCAGTCTCCTGATTTCATGCTTGAACATGTCACAGGAGTTGACCTGATCCTGAAGAACATCTCTCTGGGTCGAGAGGGCACAGGACCGACAGTAGAGAGGATACAGTGCCCCGGACAACAGGGCACAAGCTGCTAGCAGGGATCTATGTTCTTTCTGAGTCTGCGTCCACAAAGCTTTAAGGCGTGAATTCTCAAGGAGTAATTGCTCTTGGATTTTTTCAGTAGTAGAGAACTTCTCTTTGGCTTTTTCTGCCATGTCTTGGTATTTCTGTATTGGATACAGGGGGAAAAAATGTCAAGCTTTTTACAAAATATGGATGCAGATTGAGAATTAATCAGTTCACTGATGACCGGTCTGGAATAAATGAAGCTGACCTACTTTTTTTACATTCACTCTGCGAAGTGTGTTTGGTTGACACTTGATTCAGAAGGCCAAAGTCATATCCTGATTCTTATAGACAAGAAGTTTGAAAACAAGTCCAACATTCCAACCACTACATCACACTGGCTATATCAAAACATACTTCTGTCAATACATGATCGAGCTTTGAGATTCAATCTGAATGCCATTATTAGTAAACTGTCCCTAAATACCATTTTCTTGGGGAGCAGGGGGAGGGCATCACATAGTTATTGTAAACTGCAGTGATCAAGATGCACATCTGTGGAACAAAAGCTACTTTAAACATCACCTCAACAGTAACTTCTATTTTGTTGCTACAATATTTAAAATATACAAGTAGTCCTTGACTTATGATAATTCATTCAGTGGCTATTCAAAGTTACAATGGTGCAAAAAAAATGACTTATGATCTGTGCTTGTAGTTACAGCAATTGCAGGACAAAGCAGGATGGCTACAGGACAGAGATGTGGGTGGACAGATAATCAGGTAGGGAGAGTTAGAGGCAGTCCCTTACCTTACTGAGTTGGAAGAGACCACACCCAGAATGGTTTGGTTTGGGATGGGTATTCACTTAACCCACAATTCACAATGACCAGGATTGCTGTTGTATTACAACCGCATCATTTTATGATGGCAAACCCAGTCCTGATTGTGATTGGAAGTCAAGAACTATCTCTACCACAATCTCTACTCCTTCTCCAATAAAGAAACATATTTGTATCTAGTGATCTGGCAATGAATTAAGCTATTTCTGAAGCTATTTCAAACAGGAGAGTACTCAAAGAACTCAATTTAATATTGATCCAGCATTGCCCAAAGACATCTGGAGGACAGAGTTATTAAAAGAAGCAACATGATGCTTGAAACCCCATCCATCCTGTAGACATCAAGTTAAGCTTCGGTTGTTTGCTTCTCCCCTATTCATTGGAGATTTGGCCACTGCTGCATTTTGTTCAGAAACAGAACTTTGTCCAAACTGCACAATGGGAAGCCTTCACAGAATTGTTTCCATAAGTTTTAGAATATTTCCAAATAAATGAAAAGGGCTTGTTGTTCAGCACCTATTTTGTACACAAAACAACTACTAAAGATGTAATCTTTAACATCTCCATGTAGCACTGAAAACACCCCTATATGGAATATTATTATTAAGCCCCAATCAGAAAATGTAGCCAAGACTTAAGTTGGTTAAAGCTATGGCCTGACTTATTACAAGAAGGTGTCCATTATTCCTTCCTGCTTAACTTTATGACTAGTAAATCCAAGAGTCCAACACATCTTAATAATGTTATCTGTACAGAAGACAACAAGCAAGATCTATGATTCAGAAGAACAATTATCCTGCTTTGCAAAGATGACACATGGCTGGGATAAGTTAGTTTAGCGAAAGAGAATAGTGAACTAGGGAAAACCTGCAGAGACAGAAATAGATAGGTAGCAGCTGGAAAGAGGAAAGTAAAGGTGATCTTTTAATTACTTTGTAATCAACCCCCTACTTATATATTCACAGATTAATTATGTCTCAGGAAGAATTTTATTTTCAAGAGAATCTTCTTTGTTTTATTTTATCGATCACACATCGCTTTACTTTTCGCAACTATAAAACCTGCTATTCCAACAAGCAGAAAAATGAATGTTAAGAAAAACCTCAAGCCTTAAAGCACATTAGCTACAGTATAAAGACTTAATATTCATTACAACGCACCACAAGACAGAACATATTTTACAGAGGTAACATTACAAGAATATCAAATGATGACTATTCAAAGCTACAGCCCTACTAATGCCCCAAATCATCTTCTCAGTTCATGAATAAAGAGGTGGGAGATGATGACAACTGGCACTTGTAGGTCAGAATCCAGGGTTGCTCAAAGGAATGTCCTTCAAGATCCAGATAAAATCTGAGCAGTCTGTAACCATATGCATTCCATGGTCCTCACGATGATTACCAGGGTGGGAATCATAGTGGAACTGTAGGAGATGACCAGGCTGAGCCTAAGGGAGAGGTCGAATGCGTCGTAAGTCCCAAGTCTCTGCACTCCTGCAAGAGATCTAAGTCCCACCTTGAATACCTGTCTTATCTCATGCACATTTTCCTTGACTGTGAGTTGGTCAGATTAATGTCAAGCGCCAGGGAAGTCAGGCAGTTCAAATGAGTATATTTATTGCAAGTCTAAGCTTTCTACAAGAATCTAGCTAACTGACTCCTAAAAGAAATGCATGGAAGAGAAGAGAAGATATTCAAGTTGGACTGGATTTAGATGTCTTGGGGGCATGCAAGGGCTCAGGACTTATGACACATTTGATCCCTCCCTCGGTCTCAGTCTGGTCATCTCCTACAGGAACTTCCTCTGCAGGAATGTCCTATTGGAAGAAGCTCTTTCAATTCCCTAGAAATGTTATAAGATACTACCAGGCTTCCTCTCTATGTTCAAGAGAAAAGATGGTGTAGAATATTAATTATTTAGTTAGGGATAAAGGTCCCCCTCCTTTTATATTCAGTAACTTGAATGCAGAGCAAGCTTGTGAGCATGGCAGGCTCTCTTTGAATCAAGGTGAGTGGAAGCCCCAATACATATATCTCGTTCGTCATTGCGAGCCTTGGTGATCAGGAAAATAGCCCAGGAGCGCCGCTCACCACAGCTTCGCCCCAGAATGGCTCTAGTGACCCTCGACATTGCTAAGGGTCCAGAGGGACACTGGAGCACCAGTTTCCTCCGAGGACAACTTTCCGCCCAGGACTTCAGTGGATCCAGAACTGCATGCCCATCTCGCTGGTATGAAAAGCTCTCCAGCTGAGCTGGGAGCCTTTTGGGGTTAGGTTTAAAGGCTTCGATGGTAAGTAATGAAGGTAATTGTTGGAATGAAACAGCTCAAAAACACTACTGTCCAATCAGACTGAGTCTGAAAGATGGAGGACAAGAGGAAGAGGCGGAGTTTAAGAGGCAGACTCAGTCCAATTGGATCAGACAAAGTCAATCCCATTCCCGACTGCAGGTCCTGCCTTGCTGGAGAATGCTTTGGCTTTTCTGAAATCCTCACATACTTTGATTTTGCTTTGCTTTGTTTTCCCACCAAGAAAGGTGGCCCTGCTTGGAAATTTGCTACAGAATGGAGGAGCATGAGCTTCAGCGATTAAGAGTTGCTGCCTAGCTGTTATAGTTTTTTAAATGTCTAACTGAGATTTCTAGGGCCTGCCAAATCTCACTGATCCTGGATGCTGTACAAAAAAACAACAACAATCACATTCAGGACAACCCCTCCAAAAAAGATGGTTGTAACAAGAGGAATAGCCATTATGCTAACACTGCATGCAAATTCAATCCCTTGGTGGAGACACACCCGACCCCGTCTCAAGGCCTGGGGAAACAGCTAAATATTCAGAGTTTGCTTGAAAGAAAGCAGAGACAGGACTGCTCAAACCTCTGGAGAAGTAGTTCTTAAACTATTGGACTCAGTGACCTTTTTTCCTCGTCTTGATTAATGCCACTACACCCCTCCCCTTCAAAAAAAAACCAAAACCCAACTATGTTGCTTTATTTAAGGATCTGGCAAGGTGCAGTTCCCAAATTTCCTCCTTGACTCTCAAGCCAACAAATGGATCCATATTAACCCCATGATATGCTCAGATTACCTCAGTTTAAGAACTATTGCTCCAGAGGAATGCTAGTCAAGAGGGCAAAAGCTATGTCAACCTTTGGTTCCCAAAAGTGTCATTAATTTATAGATGGGAGCCAGAACATGCCATTTCTCAGGTTTTATCAGATTTTAAAGCTAAAACAAAATCAACATAAAAATGGTTATGAAATAGAGCGTGGAGGTATAAACAGTCAGCCAAATCTCCCTCCATTTAAATAAATATATTTGCTATGAGGAAAAAAAACCTGAGCTATTGTATGGGAAAAGTCAGAAGAAGCCCTTAAGATTGAACAAACAGTATAAGTGAAATCCAAGAAGGTCTGTTATGCTGACTCTGCAGCCGCTCACCGCAGAAAATTATTTTCATGATGACAGTAGCCAAACCAAAAAAATAAAATAAAATGGCAATTGTGTCACTACCATAAAGCATCAAAAAGCTATTCTGGCTGCAAGGCAACACAACGTGGCACTGGATATGATGACTGCTTTATGCTATCTTTCTTCACAATTTAAATCAGAGGCTCCCGAACTTGGCAGCTTTAAGACTTGTGGACTTCAACTCCCAGAATTCTCCAGCCAGCAGAGCTGGCTGGAGAATTATGGGAGGTGAAGCCCAC
>JANHFP010009493.1:205925-220171 GCA_032468135.1 Calamaria suluensis
ATACAAATAAAAAACAGGCACATTACTGAAAATGCCTCTGCTGGGGACCCAAATGCATTTTCCTCATTTTTTTAAAAAAGATTTTTTAGCATCTACAGCTTGTTAGGCACTAGTTCCCTATGGGTAAAATTCCGAGTTATAGCTGGCTTCTAGTACACATTTTGAAACATAAATGCAATCTTTCCAAGGGAGCTACAAACAGAACATAAAAAAGAAATATGGAGCATATCAAAAGTCGAATCAATACAATGTGATTTAAAAGAAAAATAGATTTTCCCAGCTAGGACATAACTGGAGATTGCACCACTTTGTGAACAACATTGCTGTCTGCTAACTACCAACGACGCTGAGGCAAAA
The DNA here is from genome assembly GCA_032468135.1 of Calamaria suluensis. Classification (NCBI taxonomy): domain Eukaryota; kingdom Metazoa; phylum Chordata; class Lepidosauria; order Squamata; family Calamariidae; genus Calamaria; species Calamaria suluensis. The sequence goes on from JANHFP010009493.1 coordinate 206,283, forward strand.
TATGTTAGTCACTAATAATGACTGATCACAAACACGGTCAGGTGTCAAATTATTATTTATTTTCAGGTAATTATTTGAGCATGGCACAGAATAATACAATAATTGACTTAAGGCTTTTTTCCTGAAGCAATAAACAGAAAACAAGATTAATTATAGCACAATTATAGTGTCAATTCCTGGCACAAAAAAATAGTTTAGTGCTGTCTTTGTTAGGTCTGGTAGTACAGTGTTTCACTTATGGCTTTCAAAGGAGTTCAAATTTGTTTTTTCCATTCTTTTATCTTTATGGACTGCATGTCCTTCCCTTAATGGATGATTGGACTTTGGACAAGCCATCATAAGTCAATCACTTTAGGAGAACACACTCCAATATACTTTTAATCATATACTCAACTGTAAGCTTCCAAATATCCAGTCAACAGGTAAAGAACATATACATAATAATTAGCTCTTAATATTAATCTGGCTCCAACTTAGACTGATGGATATGATTTAGATTTTTGTTTCATTGCAAAAAATATGGGGTTGGGTGAATAAGTTGCATGATTTCATGAATTTTGTTGTTAGTTGCGAAGTTGTGTGCAACCCATTGCGACCCCATGGACAGTGTTCCTCCAGGCCTTCCTGTCATCTATCATCCTCTGGGGTCCATTTAAGCTCACACCTACTGACTTCATCCAGCCATCTCATTTTCTGTCATCCCCTTTTTCTTTTGCCCACAATTTTTCCCAGCATTAGGCTCTTCTCCAGTAAGTCCTTCCTTTTCATTAGGTGGCCAAAGTATTTGAGTTTCATCTTCAGGATATGGCCTTCTAAAGAATAGTCAGGGTTGATCTCCTCTAGGACTGACTGGTTGGATCGCCTTGCAGTCCAAGGGACTCTCAGGAGTCTTCTCCAGCACCTAAATTCAAAGGCCTCAATTCTTCGCCACTCAGCCTTTCTTATTGATGAAATGTATATATGATTATTAGGAAAAATATGTAATAATTAGTATAAATGATAAAAGTGAAAGTAGAAAAAATACCGATATTACGATTGTAGGTATGAGAATATTAGATAGATTTTAAAAGTGTATGCTCTTTTTTGTCCTATGTGTTGTACGCGTCGTTTGTCTTTTCTGTATATGTATTATGTTTGTATATATAGTTTGTAGAATTACTTTATGTTAAAATTTAATAAAGACTATTTTTTTAAAAAAATAAAATAAAAAAAAAGCCAAGGTCTTGAGACTGTGAATTTTCAGACCTGCAACCTCTCATTGCAACGCATTAAATCAACTTAGAAAAGGGAACATGGCAGGCTGGTTATTAGTCTGCCTGAGAACTTCACCTCCTCCCTTGCTACATCAGTCAAAACGATCTCAGTGGGGCATGTATTTACTGTCACTGCTTAACTGTCTTAACACAATGCTTTCTCCATCATTAATTCCTAAGCTTCTTGGTCTTGTTTTAGCACAGATGCCTACGACTCCTCTGTGAGAGGAGGAAAGATATAATTAGCTTGTTTGCCTGATAAGAATTCAGCAGCAAGATCAGAGTATTTAAAGCTGCCCTGAAAAGTAGCACTTTTGTTCTCCCTGAAGCAACGTTTGCAGTCTTAATCCCAGATTCTAGGGTCACAAAAACCCGGACAATTTGAAGATGACAAAATTAGAACTAGCTCTGCAGTTTTAGGGTAGAAGCCTTCTAATGCACAGTACAGCCTGATGTACTAGAACAGAGGTTCCCAAACTTGGCAGCTTTAAGACTTATGGACTTCAACTCCCAGAAATTCTGGGAGTTGAAGTCCATAAGTTTTAAAGCTGCCAAGTATGGCAGGTTGTTCCCTGCTGATTAGCCTAACAGTAGGATGTCTTCTACTGTTTTTAGTTTTTCAGCCTCACCATCTCTATTCGCCTGCTGCTCAAAACCACCTTGGATTAAACCCCTTATTTATACTTAAGCTTCAGTATGTGCCAACAACCACTTGATACATTCTCCCTCTAAGTGAATTCAACCAGGCCTCTCTCCTATTGAATCAAGCATAACCCCTGAATCTATCTATGCATGACCCTAAACCATGCTTTAATACTAATTATAATAGGTGGTTGGATTCCCACATAATAAAAGATCGAACCAACCACTGCAATAATTTAGCTTAATGGGCAAATTTAGCCCTTTCCCCACTTTCATCTAATCCAGGATGAATTTCCTGTGGCAATTGCCATCTCCCCCGCCCTGCACCCCCTGCCTTTTGGTTGGTGAAATCAGTTAAGCACCTGTTGGTCATTTCAGAAAGTAGTAGACCAGGGGTATCCAACCTTGGCAACTTCAATTTCCAGAATTCCCCAGCCCAGAGATACGTTGAAGTCTAAAAGTCTTAAAAGTTGCCATGGTTGAAACACTCCTGATATAGACCCAACTCTTCCCCTTTAGTCTCTGCCTTTCAGGGCCATTCTGCTTTGACAGCACAACCATCAGGTTCTTTCCAAGCAGGCTCTCTTCAGCCCAGATAGAGATGGGGCTTCCATCCATCAAGGACTATGCCAGGTTTTGATTGCAGGTCAAAGGCAAGCACGCCCACAAAGCAGATGGCATCAGAGCCTGTTCTGGGAGGTGGTTTGAGCATTTTATGCAATAACATGGGAGCAAATTTTGCCACTTAAAATGTCCACTTATCAAAATTGTAAACGAGAGGGCCAAATATTAAATCCCATCTAAACTGGGAGTGGCAAGCAGCTCCTGTAAAGCAAATTATACTGACACAGTCATGCACCTAACAAAAATAAATAAATTTCTGAAATAGCGATTAAGAATGGAAATTTAAGTTGAACTAATACCTGCCAAATTCAATGTACATATACATTAAAAAGTGGAAGAATCAATCACAATATGACTGGGTAGAACCCAACAAGTTGACCATATATCTGCTTAATAAGCCAAAGCATCAATGAAACATTGCTATTCCTTTTATGCAGGAGCAAGCCAATTTCATCCAAATCAGAAAATTATGATTTATGGCTTTAACAAACCAATGTATTAATGTGAACAATAGATTTATAGCATTCCAGAGCCATTAAAGCATAGATTTCCAGTTCAGATGAAGAAAGCTGTGTTTTACTTATGCAAAAGTGGGGGGGAGGGGAGAGGAGGAAGGGATTACATGAGCTCAAAAAAAGATGTATTGATATTTCAGCTTCTTAAAGCAAGCCATGACCCCTGAAATGTAATACTGCTATGTTAGAATGGCATTTGGAAGCAGAGCCAGCATAAAATGTAGTTATTTCTTACAATCTAACCTCACTAGTGTGAAAAGATATTGATTTCAATGCTTAATCCTCACAACTCCAGTGGAATTAAAATAGGTCTGTGGTGTGTCTAACAAAAATAAAGATCCCTCTGTTATAAGTAAGCTTAGACATTTCTCATGCAATACTGGGCTTTTAACCACAAGATGATGCTGTTGTATTTGTTACAGAAAATCCAAATCTTCTTTAAGAAAGTAGGCAAAAGATTCAATATAAATCTTCCAAAAGCCCATTGGTACATATTCCTTTGCTAAAAAATATTCTAAGGGCTTATAATTGTGTTTCTTTTTGCTACCCTTTTTTATTCAATATTTACAAATTACTTCTAAAATAATATTTACAAGCCATAGCTTGCATCTGGTTCAACTGACTTATTTAAGGGACCAGAGCTTCCATTTCAAAGTTGCGATATAATTGCTCACAGGTTACAGAATGGAAAGATTAAAAATCAAATTGTTAAAGTAGCTATGAGTACAATGGTAATTTTGGGAGCAATCTGAATATATCAGATGTATATGAAGTTTTTAAGAAGAGATTGGATAACCATTTGTCTAAAATGGTATAGGGCAGTGATGGCTAAGCTTTTTGGCATTGCATGCCAAAAGCGAGGGGGGGTGTCATGGAGGGGTGTGTGTGTCACATACATGCCCACACCCATAAGTCTCAGCCCCGTGCATGTGCATGCACCCCCCCACGATAGATTGACTATTGTGTTGAAAGAAGAGACATCAGTTTACAATATCCAAAGGGCTAAAGTGAAATAATATAACAGTACTGCCATTACAGGTAGTCCTCTATTTACAACAGTTCATTTAGTGACCATTCAAAGTTGCAACAGCCCTGAAAAAGTAGCATGACAAGCTTTTCATACTTAAAACTGCTGCAACATTCCCATGGTCATGTGATTAAAATTTGGATGCTTGACAACTGGTTTGTATTTATGTCCCATGGTTACGTGATCCGCTTCTGCAACCTTCTGACAAGCAAAGACAATGGGGAAGCCAGATTCACTCGGCAACTGTGTTACTAACTTAACAGCTGCCGTGGTTCACTTAACAGCTGTGGCAAGAAAGGTTGTATAATGGGACAAAACCCACTTAACAAATGTCTCATTTAACAACACAAAGTTTGGGCTCAACTGTGGTCATTAATCGAGGAGTACCTGTATTTTTAATCTAATTAATCCAATACTATTTTTGGCTTATAATAAGTTATGACTGCTTCTAGTTTAGCAGCATTACCTAACATAAAAAAGATACCTGCAACAAAAATTCGAGTTCATTTCTTTCTGCTTTCCAATGTTCTGCCTGACACCTAAATTCTTCTTCTGCCACTTTTAAGATCTCTGACTCTATCACGTTCTTCTGTTCCTTCTGGCATTCCAAAGTTTCCTTGGTGTGGATACAGGTTAAAATGAACTTAATTCACAACATACTGCAGGCTTTACATAAAGCTATAAATATATATATATACAAGAATTAATTGAAGCTTGTGTTGTAGATCCATGCTATTGATTCCTAATTTTACTAGGGAGAGGAGGAAACCATTTTATGAGGTTTCCTGTGCATTCAGTGAATCAGTCGGAATGGATTCTACCATTATTCAGACATAGTTTATGCTCACTTAGTGACCATTCAAAGTTACAACAGCACTGCAAAAAGTAACTTAATACCATTTTTCACACTAATGACCATTGCAGCATCCCCAGGGTCATGTGATTTACATTCGGATGCTCAACAACTGACTCATATTTATGACGGTTGCAGGGGTCTCCGGGGTCACATGATCCCCTTTTGCGACCTTCTGACAAGCAAAGTCAACGGGGAAGCCAGATTCACTTAACCAGGTTACTAACTTAACAACTGCAGGGATTAACAAATGTGGCAAGGAAAGTGATAAAATGGGGCAAAACCTACTTAGCCAATTTATCATTTAGCGACATACATCTTAAGCTCTATTGTGGTTATAAATTCAATTTTTTAATTTTAAATTTTAAATCTTAAATTTAAATTAAATTAAAAATTAAATTTTAGAATTGTGTTTGTTTGCTGTGAACCGCCCCGAGTCTGCAGAGATGGGGCGGTATAGAAATTAAACTAAATAAATAAATAAATAAATTATAAGTTGAGAACTACCTGTACTTAGATTTAAGGGAAAATAACATTTTTTGCTACACTGAAGGGAAAGTGAAACATCTTTCTTTAATACAAAAAAAACTACCATTGTATCTGAACAAACCAGAATCCAGGTTTGAAATTCTGCCTCGGGAAAATAATTTACCACAGGGGCACCAACATTTGTTACTATAAACAATATTGAATTGCAACTCCGGTCAAGTCTTTCCTGTAGAGCAGGGGTGACCAAACTTGGCAACTTTAAGACTTGTGGACTTCAAGTCCCAGAATTCCTCAGCCAGCTGTTTGGACAGTTTCAACACCCCTGCTGTAGAGAAAACAGGTGGTGCTGATGGGAACTGCAGAGCAAAAACTACTGAAAGCACATACAATGTGCTTTTGTGAATCAGGCTAAATTTTAACATGTTTAACCCACTCTTTTCTGTCTGTCAACTGACCCTGCTAAATTCAGCTACAAATCACTATTTTTTTTTCCTTTCATGAAACATTTCCCTCAAACATCTGGTACCTTGGACAAGAATGTCCCCAGCCAAAAGTACATCAACCTATATATATTCTTGGATGAGTAGGTTATATACTCCATCCTGAACATCTTGGAGGAAGCAAAGGATGCAACTTAGAACTGCATCACACGCTAAAACAGGCATGTCCAACCTGTGATTCATTGGCCTTGTGTAGCCCTGGAAAGCTAATACCGCCTCAAAAGATTGTACACTTTTAACTATTGTGAGTTATATATATTAACTATATTATATCTTTTACAAGTGGCCCAAGAATCTCTCTTCATTCAATGAGGTCCAAGCAAAACAAAAGTTTGGATATCCAAACAGAGGTTCCCAAACTTGGCAGCTTTAAGACTTGTGGACTTCAACTCCCAGAATTTTCCAGCCAGCTCTGCTGATCTAGACCAGTGGTCCTCAGCCTGTGGTCAGAGGACCTCTAGGGGTCCATGAAGGCTTGAAGTAATGTTATTATTATTTACATCTTGGGGAGTCCCTGGCCACAAAGTGTATTTAAAGGGGGTCCATGGTGAAGAAAATGTTGAGAGGCCATGGCAACCAAATGGGAGCTTGGGAGCCTGTTATCGCTGGAAGAGCACTAGGATGAGGTCGAGCTGGCCACGCCCACCCTGACCACTCAAGGTCAGACACAACCCTGATGTGGCCCTCAATGAAACCGAGTTTGACACTCCTGTCATAGAGCAATGTTTTTCAATTTTGACCATTTGAAGATGGGTGGACTTCAGCGCCAAGAAATCTGTGCTATCTAAGCCCTGCCCCGTCTACATACATGCTACGTTGACACATACCATAGAGCAGTGTTCCTATCACCTGAAGATGGGTGGACTTCAGCTCCCAGAATATCCCAGCCAGCTATGCTTGAGGATGATGGTCATCATTGAAGCTCTTTATAGTATGGCAGTGTTTGCCTTAACCACTAGACCAAATTAGCTGGCTGGGGAATTCTGGGAGCAGAAGCCCATCCGTCTTCAAGTGTTAAAGTTGAGAAATGCTGCCACAGAATATAGAGCTCCAATGATAACCATCGTCATCAATCATGAACTCCCTGAAGACAGCACTAAATAAAGGCTTACCTTCAAAATTTCATCCAATCTCATCCTTTCCTTCAAAAGGGTTTCATATTCAGCATGACAGGTACTAATAAGCAACTCCTTTTCGGATAACTCATTGATAAATCTTCGCTGTTTTTCATCCCATTGACATTTATTGATGTGACATGTTTTTTCTGCCTCATTCAATTTCTGCTGAAGAACTCTGGTAGTTTCTGTTGAAAAGAGTTGCAAAGTGATTCTCAAATACAATTAAAATGTGAACTAAAATAGCATAGGTTCTTCTACAATATGCAATGAAGATTGCAATAACTATTCTATTAGAAACAACAATCCTTTCAAATTAATCATTTTACGTTAACAGCACAAAAAACAGGTTAAAATCAATTTCTATCAATGAAGATGTTTTCTTATGCATATTTGTTACACCAAAGAACCAGTTTGGTCTAGTGGTTAAGACATCAGGCTAGAAACTGGGAGAACCAAGAGTTCAAATCCTGCCTTAGCCATGAAAGCCAGCTGGGACAGTCACTCTCTCTCATCCCAACCCACCTCATAGGGTTATTGTAGGAGGAAGGAATATTAGATGTATTTGCCACTATTATGTATAAAAATAATAATGGTAGGATACAAATAAATAAAATACTCAGGACAATATATTATCCCAAACAATGTAAATAATCCATGAACATAAATCTATATTTAAGGCTACAATTCTAGCCTTAAAACACCCACCAAGTACTTTTGTTTTCTACAAACTCTTGCCTATTTATTTTAATAATGGCCTCCTTAAAGTGTTTAAGTCAGAGCCCTTAAACCAATAAAATTAAAATGTCAATGTATAAACCTTGAAGATATCCCTAAGTGGCCAAGGCTGACAGTTAGATGTATTAGACAGATACTGTCCTGCAATCGCTTGTTAAGAACACAGTAAGACAGATAGACACATACATATTGGGGGAAAACGACGGACCTAACAGTGAACATGTACCTTTTTTACATGAACATTTTACATTAAACAATTGCAGGAATGCAGGAACAGACATTTAATACTGGTCAGGAAAAAGAATGTAAAATTTAATGGGTTTATTTAAAAAAAGTAAATTTAAGGGGGGGAATGCTACTAGTTATATGTAAATTATGAATTTGCTTAACTAGCATCAGTTTATTATACTTGGAAAACAAATAATCCACTAGCTATGGTTTAAAGTTGCTATTCAGCCAAGTATACAACATAATCATCATTAACATTTTTTTAATTAGGTAGTAATGAGCACCCAACAGAATCACAATAATTTCAAAATTATGTACCAGTTCTGCAAGGACTTGGAGACCAAATATTTTCCCATCTTTAATTTATATAGACACATGTTATTAAAAACAAATGAGATTAGTGAGATTTTTTTTAAGAAATCCAGATTTTTTTCCAAATTAATAAGCAGTTATAAACTGAAAATATGTATGATATAGGATGCTACCATATGAATCTACATATAAATACTACTCTATTAAATATAAGCAAGAAAAAAGAAAAGGAATGGAATGGAATGGAATGAAATGAAATGAAATGTTAAAATCAGAACACAAGAAAAATGATAATTACTGCATTAAAGTATAACAGATATTAGTGATGAGTAATAAAACATTATTAAAAATATAAGGTTTAATAAATTTAGATTTACAAGTGTCATTTTTATGAATCATTTTTCTAAACCATTAGCACCTGCTGTTCGAAAACAAAATAAAATGTATCACTGATACAAAGAGACCAAGTAAAAAATGTAGAAGGTACAAATTAAAAGATTATGTTGCATTTTATATAAAAATAGACTCTAAGTTCAGAATCAATGAAACTGACTATAAAAATGTATCAAGCAGTTTGAAACCTCCAAATCTGACAAATTAAGTAAGGAACATAATAAATTATTTTAACCAACCAATCAGTAACGGTAATAAAATGGGAAAGACCCTGGGGATTCAGACCTGAATATTATCACGCAGGGTTCTCCAACCTTGGCAACTTTAAGAGTTGAAGTCCACAAGACTTAAAGTTGCCACAGTTGGAGAGCCCTGTTATAAGGTGTTCTTAAAATAATAACTCCCTATTTACCCAGGAAAACAGTTACTGAATTATGCCCATGGGAGAAATGTTCACAAATATGTTCGTGATTTATTGTAAATATTCTGAATTTTACCTTGCAGCTGTTCTATTTGTTTGTTGGCGCCGCATAATTTTTCTTCCGATGAATACCGTTCTATACCAACTTCTTTCCTTGCTACTGCTAACTCATACTCCAGACTCTGTCGGACAGCTTCACTCTTCTCAACATCCGCTCGCAGTTTTGCAATCTGGCTTTCATAGTTTGATAGCTATAAATGATTTTTTAAAAAAAAAATACATGTAAATTATTTTTTGAATACTCATATTATGTAACTCTGCATTCAGATGCCTTGAAACAAATTTTGTTTTTTTTCTGTTTTCTTTCCTTCTTTCACCTATTGCTAATATGCCAAAATGCCTTTACATGATTGTTAAATTACCTGCTTGAAAATTAATATATTTACTGTAAAACATTACAAATCCATAAAAGTCCAAGCAAAATCTTGAATGGTATGTCCTCCTCTCTGCAGTATGTTTCCGCCTCATGAATAAAACAATTGATGAATCTTCAGCCTAGAAATAAAGCTGGTGAGCTCCAAGCTTTTGGATTTGAATAAAAATGCATAGATAGGCTAGTCTTCTTGATGCCTTTAAATGGAGAAGGGTTTTCCAATAATAAAGTTTTAGTTTGTCATCTCCTGCTACAATAGCTCCAAACAAAAGCATGTATTTATATTTTACAGCCTTAAAAGCTTGCATTGCCTTTTCCTCTTTGGAAGGGTGTATTCTTTCTGATGTTCTCCTTCCTGAACAATTTTGGGTCATCAAAGCTAAGGATCTACTGTGCTGTTCAATCAATTTCACTGATAGCTTCTTTGAACATCGGGATGGAGGTCTTTGTTGCCACCAACAACTTCATAATTCACTTTCACATTCTGAAAATTAGAACATGTGAAAGTTCAAGTCTATTAAATTACCACGGTTTGCACGAACTTCATCATATGTCCGTTCAGAAGGTCCTTAACTTTTTCAGTTCAAATGTTCATTTCATTTGAATGCTGCTTTTTTAGCTGATTTTATGTTCAAACTTTTCACTTGTTAATTGTTGAAGTGTTTTCTTAACTGTTGAATTAATGAGACTTACAATAGCTCATATGCAATGGAAGACAGGCTTTGCACGTGAAGACACTTTATTATTTTAACTTTCCGCTCTAAATCATTTTATACAGGTAGTCCTTGGTAACTGCATGCAGCCTCCAAGCTATTCATCCATTGAGGAGAAATGCATTGCCTCCAGCCTCCTTCCAAGTCCAACAGGAATTATATTACAAGCAAGATGGAAATTACAGCAGGAATCTGAGTACATAATTAACTCCACAAGCCCTATGGAATTTTTGACTTGTATTTCTTAAACAACAATCCCCTTACATTCAGCTTTGGTTGTAAAAGCTAACTGATCTTATGTTTATTAAGATCAACATTTAACAGTTCATACTGATTAATACCTTTTGGGCAGTGATGGGCTTCAGGGTTTAATGATTGTGGTCTAGAAAACTGATTGATTGACATTTCCTGGCAACTGTGGATGGCACCTGTAGAGTTCCCAGTAAAACATCAAGAAATCTGTTTTCTAGAGTACAATCACTAAACCCTGAAGCATAAAGCTGCCAAGAGATACGGGTCATGAAAACCTATACCAATATATAATGTAATGCGTTTCTATTTCTTTGGAATAGTCTAAGTCTTCTAAACCTTAGTGTGTTAAGAATTTCTAGTCAACACTGTATAAATACTGCTGTACCAAAATAACATAATGCATTGTATAATACTGTATAATAAAACAAATTTTATTAATACCAATTTATAAATAAAAAACAATCAAAAATGTTATGTTAGAAACTAACATATGATGAGGCCTCCAACGTGAAAAGCAAATTATATACAACAATTTTAAAAAATGCTAGAAGCACCTCTAACTTAGAAGGCCCCACTATGGTAGATTATTGAGCTATTTTAATCTCGTCCAATCTATCATTTTTTTAAATAAATGAAGTTTTATTCCCTTGACAATTATGAGAATTATACCCATATTCTGGTTTCTCATTTAAAAAAAAGAGGTGGAAAAAATCAATGATAAAAAGAAACATTTGGAAGTATTTTAAATATGGCTTTCCATGTTCTGACTATGACTTAAAAGTACATTGAATTTCATGAAGATCCATGAGTGCCTCTGGTACTCATTAAAGCAGCTTCCTCTTTTAGGCTTTCATGTGAGCCTGCAAAATGCAAAAATGCTACAGATGCTCTAAGAGATGTAGTAACTTTAATACCACAAAGGACAAAATTGAGAGTTCTTTTAAATCAGGGTCCAAGAGTGCACTAGTCTAGTACAAATATCTTCATTAGCATTATTGAAGGCTGATGTAGTCCTTTAAATGCATCAGAAATGTAGCAAGTTGGAGGCCATCCTTCAACCTCAACAGGATGAGTAGTTTGTACAAGAACGTTACACCCCCAGCCCGACAATAATGAAATTGTTACCTCTGCATTATGCTTAGCAGTTATGTCAAGTTTATCTTTCTTGGCCTGATGGAGTTTCCTTCTCAGATCTTCCTTTGTTTCCATATCAGCTTCACTGTGCTTGTGGAGAAGTGCCTTTCCAAAGTTCCTGTTTAAAAATAAAAGGGCTTTTCACCACAAATGGTCTCAGTCATATCATCTCTGAATTTTCAAATAATCGATGCAGTAAGGTTAAATTTCTTACTTGGAACTAAGCCCCATTCAATTGTAAGATTTGTTTCCAAGGAAATATACTCTGGAGGTGGCTATTAATGGAACTGTTTTGCTTGCAGTTCACAATCACTGCATTCAAGAATGTATCTGAACCTACCTACATCTGTGTCTACAGTTCAATATATATATATATGAGCTGATGATCAGCAAAAAACAATATATATTCATGGAGGCTGCATTTCTCCTCTTCCACTATTTGCTGTACTTGAAATAATCCACGGCCCCCAATACTGTGTGGTAAATATAACCTGTCGACATTGCTTTTGGGATGTCGTGAATTATATATAGTCATTAACTTTCGTGTTTTTCTGTCCAATGTTTCTAATTCAGCTATTGTCCAATCAATAATGCCAGCTGAGTATCTAATTAAGGGCACAGCCCATGTATTTATTGCTCAGAATCAGGGGATGTCTTATTTTTGGGGAAATAGGGTATATATTTTAAAGTTTGTGAGTCACCCTGAAAAATGAAGGCAGGGTAGAAATAAACATAAATGATGCAGTTCATGATAAAATGTCAATCTCTTTCAAACCTTAAATCTGTTACTTTCTCTCTCTTGAAGAAATAAAATTTAAAAAAATATTTTGTTCTACTTAGAAAAATATGGCAGCATTTATCATTAATAATGCAGTCCTAATAATTTTGTAGAAGGGGAAAATCCAGGAGGAATGGTTTATCGTGATAACTGCAACATAATAAAATATTCTGTGTGCATAACTTTTAAAGTATAGATGTTTTGCATTTTGCCAGTCCCCATACATTCATTTATTGAGAAATAGAGGGAGATGTTGACTGGCTTCCTTGTTGTCAAGGGAAAATAAGTTTACCCTGATAAACCTGGCCTCAGCTCTAATTACTATTAATTCATAATTACTGGAAGATACACACACACACACCTCTCTTAATGTTATCTTTTTAGACATCGAAATATAAAATATATGAAAATTGCATATAATTTTTAAATCACAAACTTCATTCAGCTTCTCAAATAAATGGGAGAAGTTCACAAAACAAAATGAAATATTATACCTAAGTTACTGAGGTAACTATGGCAACCACTCCAATGGAATAACAAAAGGGTTTTTTTCCTTGCATTGACAGTGGAGGAAGTGTGATAAAATACCCATTTTAGTTTATATAATATACCCTACATGGAAAATTAAGCAACTTTTTAAATTACTGCATCCGCTTTTCATATAACATAGGAAGTGACTAGCAGAACAATTCAGGGATAAAAACAATGATACAGATATGACATAACATGATAGTAAGCAGGAAAATAAAAATATAAACATAATGAAACAAGAGGAAACGCAAAGCTGCCTCATTAAAAAAAACTTAATTGTCAGCAGGCAATATACAAAGTTTACAAAAGATTTAATGAAATATCACATCTTGAAGAGAAAATGGAAACAACTTCTGAAGTTGACTAAGTACACTTGTCTAAATAATTTCAATCTCACAGTTGAAATGGTCCTGTCCATTAGAAAGGAAGCTGCAATTTTATGCATTTTTGTTAACCTAATAGTTGCCATTGTATCTGGTAAGTAAAATATAGAATTTGGAAAATAAATTATCTTTTTGCTTTGATCAGTGTTTTGTTAATTAGCAAAACTGGATTGAAAATCCATCAAAATTGTATGTATGCATGTGGGGGGGTATAGTATATGTTTATATGAATGTGTGTATATCAATATTTTGCTATTCTTAAAGGAATAGTAGAAATGCTTTATCAAGGGATGTTGCCTTGTATAATTTATAGCACAATCCTATATTTGTGTGTTATTTCCAATCAAAACTTGCTAATGATTTTGTGATGCAGATATGGGGAGTTACTTTTAAAAGAAACTACAGTAAGCTAACACAATCCTACAGAAAGCTGAAATTCCACTAAGATACCAGCACTATGGATGGGTTAATTATCTTGTTAAAAAGGTAAAGGTTTCCCTCGCACATATGTGCTAGTCGTTTCCGACTCTAGGGGGCGGTGCTCATCTCCGTTTC
>JANHFP010009493.1:235164-245177 GCA_032468135.1 Calamaria suluensis
TGACCAGTTCTGGAGAACCGGTAGCGGGAATTTTGAGTAGTCTGGAGAACCGGTAAATACCACCTCTGACTGGCCCCGCCCCCATCTATTCTCTGCCTCCGAGTCCCTCCTGATCGGGAGGAAATGGGGATTTTGGAGTATCCTTCCCCTGGAGTGTGGAGGGAATGGAGATTTTACAATATCCTTCCCCTGCAATGCCCACCAAGCCATGCCACGCCCAAGCCACACCCAGAGAACCATTAGTAAACAAAACGAATCCCACCACTGACCCTAACCCTTCACCTTTACACACATTTTCATTCTAGTTCTTACCTTCTTCCCAACTGTTCTCTCTCTTTTCCTTACCTTCCTTGTAAAATTGAGTAATTGAGTAATTATTACTTATTATTATTATTAATAATAATTATTATTAATTATTATTAATTATTACTTATTACTATTAAAATTGAGTAATTGAGTAATTATTACTTACATTTCCAATAGTGGAAATGTACCAAAAGGGTGGTTGATAGTAAAGGGTTAAACAAAATTAGAATGGCTAAAATATTACATTTATATTATCATGGTGTGTTTTTTTTTTAAAAAAAATGGCTAGAGCTGCACAAACAGATTCTGGGAACACTACAAAATATTTTTGTCTTTGCTGAGCAAAAACAACTTAGCACACTCCTATTACTCATCTTCTAGTTCCCCCTCAAAAGAAATTCTATGGTTCAATTATTTCCCCTGAGGGGAGAAAAACTAAAATAAGTTTCAATTTCCTCTTCATATCCTGATATCCTGTCTCATCATGGGGGAGGGGGGGGGATCTCTGGAAGAATGACTGAAGGATGCTCCAGTGACTCCCTCCAGCCACCTCGTTCTCTGCCGTCCCCTTCTTCTTCTTTTGCCCTCCATCTTTCCCAGCATCAGGCTCTTCTACAGGGAGTCCTTCCTTCTCATTAGGTGGCCAAAGTATTTGAGTCTCATCTTCAGGATCTCTGGCCTTCCAAAGAACAGTCAAAGTATATAGATAATGGTAAACTACTATACTTTTTGTTAAATCCAAGAAATGGATAGACAATGTAAAGTGACTGGCAATACGGGGCCAGATGATGTTCCCCTCAGGTTGGACAGCACTCAACGTGGCACAGAGAGGAACTTTCAGAGAACTAAGGGTGTTTATGAAATGTCCATATTAAGGCCTTCAGGGCATCACTTGTTGATGTTGCCATGCAGGAAAAAAATATCCAAAGCTACAAAAGCAGAATTATAATGAGAACATGGAAAATAAGAAGCAAGAACATGGGAAAGCTCAGCAAAGCGAAATGCCAAAGTTGGAAACAGTAAGGAGGAAAACAGACTTGGACTGTATGGGCTAAATACAGAAATGAAGCACAATGACTTCTCAGTTTCCCCCCATCCAATGATTTCCTTATGGCTACCCTTTTTCCAAAAACCAAAACATTACCAGATGGAGTACACAGAAATCAGACTGACTATAGCATTGATACCAAGAGGTAGAAGGGCTTAGTTATAACAGCGAGCTGTCCATCAGACCCTTAGTAGAGAGTCCCTTTGGTAGAGACATGGATGACATACACATTTAATAAATAAAATTCAAAATAAGTCAACCATGAACTGATGAACCAAAAGCAGAAAGATTAGAGGTACTAGAAGGAAAAAGTGAAAACATACAAACAATCAAGATGCAGAACAGGAGAAATGCAGAGCTGGGCACAATTCATTGATGGGTTGCTCCCAGTTTGGACTGGTTTGCGCGATCCGGTAGCGCTGACCAGATGATGGCACCGAACTGGTTCTTACTGTCTGCGAGTTGAACCCTCCTGTGTGCCCGGGTGTGATTTTTACTGTTTTTTTCATTTTTTTCAGCAGCTGAATCAGTGCGGCAGAGCTCATTGCTGCTCCTCGCATCTTCCAAACTGTTGTGAGCATGCGCAGAGTGCACAAGAAGAGAACCGATAGTAAAGGAAAGTGGAACACACCCCTGGTACAATTATAACAGAACATGAATATTTCAATTCAACTGAGCAGTTAAATTAACGGGCACACAATTTTTTCCCCTTCCTCTCTGCTCAGTTCTTTTCCTCATGCTTTTTGTCTTTCCAACTGTAAACCTTACCGCATTTTATAATCGCATCACATCAGCCTGTCCCAACTGATCAGGCAGGGAAAGTATGTTGCAAATCATATCAATTCAAAAACTTTGACTGGTGGACTCCAGGAAGAGAGCCTTTTCTGCTATTATTTTATTTATTTTATTATTTATTTTCTTTATTTATTTGTCAATCATATATTAGGAAATATATATAGGTACAAGCATGAATTGAAATACATAAAATGAATACAAATAAAGAGAACATTAGGACAGGGATGGTAGGCATGCTGGTGCTCTTATGCACGCCCCTTATACTTCTGACAATCTTTTTAAAGCTGGTATAAAAGAACTCCACACTTTGTCTCTTCAATTACTGTAAGTCCTGACAGTCCATTCCTCTTCGGAACTTTACTCAAACAGAGGCTCATGAAGGTATTTCTTCAATTCTGAGAAGAAATGAAAGTCATTTGGTATCAATCTTGGATTGTGTGGCAGACAGTGTAAGAGAGAGACATTCAACTTCAAAATTGGGTACCTTTTGGGTAGCTCATGAGTATGAGGCTATCTCGGTATAGCAACATTTCCTTCTTGTGTTTACAAACTCAGCTTAACTGTTGTTTCAAAGTTTTGAGTGTTGCAATGTAATGCTGTAAATTGACAGTGGTGCCAGATTGAAGAAAATCCATGTGAATTCATGCCATCTGCATAAAAAAGAGAGAGGATAGCTATAAGTTTTCTGCCAAAGCCTAGATTTTGAATTATTTCCTCTACAGTTGAAATTTTGTGATACTGATTCACACATTGATGATGACCCCTGGTTTTATCAGTTGTCAGGCTGTTGTGAATAATTTCCTCACTTTACTCTCATTGTGACAATTGCTGACAAATTTCTACTCTTGAAATTTTCATCTCTGACATCAGCGTCTGACACCATCCTGTACAAGCCTGGCATTATTGAAGAACATCAATAATATAACTGTATCATTCCTGTAAAATGCCAAGCTTGACCTCAATTTCCCTTTGAATGATTTGCTGATTGTCCTTAATCAGTTTATCAAGCTTGCTCATACGAAATCATCAGTTGCTATCTCAGATGGTTCATTTTTTTCTGGGACACACAAATACAGTCTTCAAGATTTATTATCTTTACCATTTTTCATGTCAACCTAGTCATAATAACAAACAGACAGCATTTGGCTGTAGCTTTCAATTGTATAAAGTCCTTGTTTGGGGACCAAAAATTCAATCATGGCATGGCACCCACCAACAAGGATTCATTGCAAGCTTCCATGTCATGAAGAAACTTTTGTTCACAGCAACTTCCTGCCAATTGAAATGAAAGAATGGATGCCAAAGACAACAAGAGAGCTTCCGGTGCATGAGAACCGTCACTTCTTGATGACTTACAACAGAAGTTGGCATGACCTCTTATTCAATCCTTACCGTTTTTGTAGCTATAATTTCTACTGAAGAAATTATGGCAGAGCCAAGCAAGCAAACTGCACGCAACAGGTCAATTTAGATGAGACGCAACAAGAAACGATGAACAGAAACGATCTTCAATTTTATTTCCCCAGCAAACTTTCTTTTGCAGAGAAAGTTTGATGACAACCTTTTGACATACAAATATATTCAGATGCTCACCAAGTATGCTACATATTACAATAAAACCTGTTTAAATGTTTGAAAAGTATATGGCAACTAATACACACTTAGGTTTTCCATCTGGAACTTTGCATGTTGGTGTTTTCTAGATCTGAGCAAGGCAGCTTTGATTTAGTGCAAAAATGCCATTTGTGACATGATGTGCTTCACTGAGGCAAAGAAGCAACATGATGGTCTTGCAAGGAAATTAATTTCATCCTGAAGCTCCAAGTGGCACTTATTGCAACGTAGTAATGAAGGCTGTGCAGGAAGTTTCAGACCAGTGAACAAGGAAGCAATGGAGCTGGGGCCCTTTTCCTTCCTCACCCTGCTTCATGAAGCAATGTTAATGCTGTACTTTCAGAGGAATTAGTTAACCAGTTCAGCTGGGTTTGTGAGAATCAGTTGCTAAATGTCTTCCTGCATTAGAGTAAGTCTACAAAACACTCAGGTTTGTTTTTCCTGGTTGCCCAAGCAGAGCAGGAAGGAAAGACTGGGTCCTGTTTGGTAAGGATTGGATTTTGCAAGTAAAGGGAAAATTATAGACCGAACAGGATTTTGCTCCAACTTTCAGGTCAGCCAGTTTATCCAGGCAGAGCAGGAAAATTGTGAAGCTTTGATTTAATGGCTTTAATTGGACTGAAAATGCTAAGACCTAAGCAGCTAACAAAGAATTTATGTTCTATTAATACCTGTTTAATGTAACTTGATCTGCATAACTATTTATTTTATTTATTACAAACATTTCTATGTTACTTCAAGTTTGTAATTGTTTACAGCATAAGATACATATAGTACAGTATATTGCAATAGATTAAAACAATTTGAAACAATTCTGTGACTTCCCTACGCATAAATATAGTTTGTCCCCATAATAAACAGGTGAGGTAGCCTGAAATATGTAATTAATATATAATTATTTTTAAAAATACTACATATTTCTTATATATTCAATTGTGAAGAGCAGTCATGAACTGAGTTCACTACTATCTGTTGTACTTTCCTGGAAAAGTTTATAAACCTCAATTATATATTGTAAAATTACAATAGTTTATAAACCTCAATTATATATTGTAAAATTACATAAAAATCAACAGAAGTTGGGGAAGTGACACAGTTTAGCATAATGGGTTCCCTTGCACATATGTGCTAGTTGTTTCTGACTCTAGGGGGCGGTACGCATCTCTGTTTCAAAGCTGAAGAGCCAGCACTGTCCGAAGACATTTCCTTGGTCATTTCAACATAGCCTATATGAAAATAATTACATGGAAAAAAATAGATAATTAAGGAATCACATGGAGAAAGTATTAGGGATAATCATGCAGGAAGGCTGCCCTTCTCCAGATTAAAATATTCTTTATTATTAATATTAAAAAGAGGCAAGGTAGAATAGTTGCCCTAAAGGAGAAGAGGGGGAAAATCTTAACAAAGGTGGAAAGTAACTCCAGTCTTCCTGTCACAGGAGAACAGCCTCAAGCATAAACTTTAATAGGCTAGTGGGTAGTCTTTAGGAATGGAGATATTGTATCGATTCAGAAAGACTGGGCCAAACTATCCTTAAGCAAAGAGCAGCCAGAAACCCTACATAAACAACCCAACAGGCAAGGAGTCAAAACTGACAAAGTTAGCTCAGACAAACAAAGCACCTATGATTTACATTTCCCTTTCTTGCCTGTAGACCCAGTCATGACCCCCCCCCCAGGAATCTGGCGACAGCCATTAAAATATTAAAGGACATATTCTTATACAGGAGCAGATATCTGAATCGCAAAGCCCTAAAGAATGTATAAAAAGCCACCTGCTCCCAACCTCATTTGGTCAGCCACCCCAAAAACATGCTGCTGTCACTAGTTCCTGGCTACCAAATAAACAGAGACTTCTGTTCCTGCAGCCTACCTCTATTTTATTTTCCGTGACTTGTTCGCAGCTTGGAACCAGACTGACTTTTCTTCCAACAATAACATAGGGCAGTGATGGCGAACTTGTGGCATGCAGAGCCCTATTGGTGGTCACACCAGCACAATTCTGGCACACATTCTTGCACCGGCCAGCTGATTTTTGGGCCTTTAGGATCTACTGGAAGTTGTGAAACAAGATGTTTCTCACATGATTATTTTTGACAAAAGCATTTTGGTTCTTAAAATTATAACATTGTTTCTAAGTGGTTTGCTCCAACAACTTCCTAAGGATTATTGGGATTGTGTTTTCATTTGTTGAAGAAAAGGGCTGCCCTTGAAGAGCATCCGGAAGCTCTAGTTGGTGCAAAATGCAGTGGCACGCATTGTCTTGTGCAGACCTTGGTGCGCACATGTGTCAACGGGCTTGGAGAACCCAGAGCAGGATGGAGCCTATTGCTAGTATGAGTCTGGTTTGTCACCAGGGTGGGATAGGGGCTTATTATTTGTTATTTTTACTTTTTATTATTTTTATTTCTTTTATATTGTGTTTTTATTTCCTGTAAACTGCTTTGAGTCTCTGAATGAGTAGGCAGCAATATATTTTTTTTAAAAGAAAGAAAGAAAGGGAGCCGTGATGGCAATTCTGCAGGCTACTCCTGCTGACTGCCAGCTGCATGCAGTTTAGCAGTTCATACCTCACCAGGCTCAAGGTTGATTCAGCCTTCCATCTTTCCAAAGTCAGTAAAATGAGGACCTTGATTGTTGGGGGTAATATGCTGACTCTGTAAACCGCTTAGGGCTGTAAAGCATTGTGAAGCGGTATATAAATTTAAGTGCTATTGCTATTTGCTCTTCTCAGTCCTGGCATTTCCTCAGTTCTTGAAAACTCTTTAAAGATATCTGACAGCTCTTCTATCATTTGTTCAGAATTTTGGAATGTATTTTATTACGGTCTCAAATCTTGAAGGAATTAGATAAACCATTTGTTACAACATTTTTACTAATCTGCCTGTGGTGATGATGATGATGATGATGATTGTGTTTATTTCCAATCTGCTGCTCACAACCACCCTTTCCCTTAGATGTAAACACAGAGACAAAATTGTATTCTGTTTTTTCTTAGTCATTTATGAAATATCTAGCTCTGAAGTAAGCAATGAACCCACCACCACCACCATTATCATTTTATTTCTATTTACATGTTTGGAAAAGCCTTCCCTGTTGGATTTTGCCTTTCATTACCTTTTTGTTAGCACTTTCCAAAGTTCAAAAAGAAAACATAAAACAATTTTCATTTGGAACCAGTAGTATAATTTGGTCAAGTTTATGTAAATAAATTATTTTAATATAGGCTGAAAAACAGGCAGAAGTAGAAGAAGCAGCAGTGATGGTGGCAGGAGCAACAGCAACAATTACAGCTCCAAAGGCTAGCCCTAAAAGAGGAAGACCAGCTGGTGAGTTATAACACATAAAGCATTCTTAAAAGGGAAGGAAAGCAACATAAATTTTGATACATGCATTCTGCTAGGCATTATACTCTGTTCCTTAGCATTGATTGATAATAAGCATTTGTGAATTTATTTGCAAAGCAAATAATATTTGTGATTGAAAAACTCAAGGCTTTTTCATATTGGATTTTAAAACTTAAATTGAATAAATTTAAATGGACTACATTGAATAAAGATGAATTGTCTTGGGCCACATATAAAAATATAACTAATGTAAATCAATAACAAACTTCCCTTATTTGGGGAGGAGTGTCTTGTGGGGCCCATTGTTAGCTATCCAGGGCCGTGTGCAGCATGTGAGCTGCAGGTTTGACATGCCTGCTTTAATTTATAAAGCTATACATTATTTTTATTGAAGTAGATTCCTGTAACACCTAAATCTGTGAAGGTGAGAATTTGTGGTCTGTTTATTACATAAATATTGAGCTGAGGACTCTCAGAAACAGGAAGCAAATAGCAGAAAATGTGTGGACTCAGATAGATGGGAGGAAAAAAACTTAGAATTTCAAATTTGAAGAAAATGTACATATAGCTTGACTTTGTAGGAGCCAGATATTTTGTTTATATGACTTCTCATAAGCAAAGCACCTTACGTAACTCTAATGTTTAGAAAGCTTCTGTTGCAAGCAAACTCATGAATAAAGGGTAGAATCCATGAAGAGTCAAAATATTTTCATATCTAGTATGAAATTTATAAAATGTTTATTAATAGTTATGTTTGTGTGATACAAGAAGAGTAACAACAGTTTGGTCTACTTTTAAGTCATTAGTTTGCTTTGTTTTATAAGCATCTTGGTTTAAAATACATTTTGAAAAATTATCTTCTAATAGGAATTATTCCAATGGAATTGCATTTTAAATAAAATTAAGTTTATGAAATATACTCTAATATGGTAAACTTTATTAGTGGTTAGATTTCATATTTGTACAAATACTGATATTGAAAATTAATAGTTAATTAAACCATTTTTAAATGACACTAGCTACTGAAATAAAAGTTCCGAAACCAAGAGGGAGACCCAAATTGATAAAGCCACACTGTCCTCCAGAGGGTGACAGGTAAGCTTATTTTTAAATATTGCTGTTTGTTCTATAGAGATAGGAATATACCATATTTAATTGTAGGTATTATATAGAATTCTTTGCATTGGATCCAGATTTAACTGCCTTCGTGAGGCTGAAATGCATATTGTTACAAGAGAAGTATAATTCATTGTTATCCACTATTTCCTTTTCACATGTAGAAAATTAATCCCTTGCAATTTTCATACAGATTGTGACCTTAAGCATTCTTTTAGACTCCTCAATAACTGTTAGTAGCATGAAAGTATTCTGGGTAGGCTTTGTTGGTTAGGAATTCAAATCACTGCTTTTGTAGATGACTGCTTCCAAAAGCTGGTATTACAGAATGTGTCATCTTCCTAGTTACCTATGTACTTATTTGTATCTAGATTAGAGTTTTGCCATATTTGCATGGATCTGTTTTTGAGGAATTCCCATCTCATTTAATACAACAACCAGACTTCTAAGTTCAGTTATGCACAGTATATTTTGCAAGTTCTTTGTGATTCTTCAATCCCATATTAGAATTGTGAGCCTTTGTCCTTTTTTTTTTAGAAAAAAAGCACTCTTGTAATTAAATAGCCAACTTTTAATGTAAACATTCTTAAATTATCCTGGTAAAATCCCAAACGGAACAGTGAAACAAGTATAAAGATGTTATTTTACCAAAGAAAGACCTGAATGCATACATTATCTAAAATGCCACTGTAGTAGTCCTAAAAGAAATGAGTCAAAAAGTGGGGACTATGACCTTATGAGTATTTTTTCTTACTGAGGCCCTAGACCCATCACTTGTTTTTATTAGTCCAGATTTTGGGGGGCATCGAAATATTGTGGCATCTATATATGATAAAAATAAATGGTGGGCTAATGGGTTGAAGGTACATTGTATGATTTAGATTAAAAGATGTCTATCAGTAAGAAATATTCTCTTTTCCTGTTAAAATAGATGTTCCACTCATAAAATGTGGGTGGTTATTTTTTCTGATAAGTATCTGTTCTTTCTACTTTGTGAATGGCTGACTTTAGGGGTCAGCCATTTCTCAAATAGACCTTTAGAGTAGAGAATCTGAAAAATCATTCCAGAAGACCCAGTCAGAAGTGCAATTGCAAAGAGAATCTCTTTAAACAGACTCGCTCTCTTAAA
Source organism: Calamaria suluensis (assembly GCA_032468135.1). Taxonomy (NCBI): domain Eukaryota; kingdom Metazoa; phylum Chordata; class Lepidosauria; order Squamata; family Calamariidae; genus Calamaria; species Calamaria suluensis. The sequence goes on from JANHFP010009493.1 coordinate 244,522, forward strand.
CAAGTACAATAGTTTCCTTTAAACTAGATAACCTAAAATGCCTAAAATAAAGTGTATGAAATGTATATCATTCTGAAATTTTGAAGACCATTACTTCAAGCACCTGGATTCTCCATTTGTTTACTTATTGAACTGCCAAAGATTTCACTATGTCTTCAGTGTTTGATAAATCAACTTTCTTTTGAGTACATGTTTTCATATCAAAAGATAATACTTTTTTAGCAAACATAGAACTAAAGGTAATTTTTTTTAATGTAATTTTTAAATTTGAAAATAAAGCTAATATTTATTTTGTTTTGATATATTTTAGTATTCATGACGAAGATAGGGGTAAGAGAAAGAGTGTTGAAGAGAAGCCACCCAAAAAACAGAGAAGAGATGACGAGAGTCAAAAAGAGGAAGACAAAATTAGAAAAGATCCAGATAAAAAGGAAAATAAGAAAGACACAGACATGAAAAGGAAAAATACTAATAAAGTGGGATCAGCATCTGCCTCCGATAGTGAAGATGATGGAGAAGAACAAGAAGGGAATAAAGTATATGAATTTTATTTCTTTCATTTCAGATACAGACAAATTTTCTGTATATATTGTATAGCAATGTTTCTTTTTTTAAAAAAACAAACAAACATTTTTTTATTGATTTTTCTTACATAT
>JANHFP010009498.1:0-10827 GCA_032468135.1 Calamaria suluensis
TTGTCTCATCCCTTTCCTTCTCTCTTTCTTTCTCTCTCTCTTTCCTTCCTTTCTCAGGACACCCCATTTTGCCCCCACAGCCAAAGTGCTTGCTGGTAGAAACACATGCTTTTAAAATGAAAACAAAGCCTCAGGTAGGCAGAGGGGGGCGGAGCCAGGGATTTTTACTACTCATTCTCCAAACCACCCTCCCCCATCGCTACCGGCTCGTCTGAACTGGGAGCGTTTCACCCCTCCTGAAAAAGACCCACAATTTCCCTCCTTTTTCTTTCGTGATCCACGTTTATTTTCCGATAGGGTAGGAAAGTGGGTTAATTGAATTCTGACATAGTTTGAACTCAGAAAATATACAAGACTTGAATGCAATTTGGGACCTAGCATGTGGTGTGTAAATGCAACAATCGTGGTTTGTAAATCGTGGTTTGTGGTACTACATTAGGCCTGAACATAGTAATGGGATTATTGAACTAACCAGATTAACATAAGGTGGTTGGTGCCGTGTGACAGCCCATATTCTTTGGAGTTATGGTACATGATGCAAGCTTCTTACCGGGATTGAAGTTCTTGTTGAAGAACCTCAACATGCAGAAGACCCATCAAAAATTGGAGAGGAAAAATTGGTTTGGAGAAATCTTCAATCTTCCCCCCCCCCACCCAACCTTTCAGGCCCTGCAGTCTGTAATTCGACCCACATGATGGTGATTCTCCCAGCTTTCCCAGGAAAATTGACAGCTGTCAGTATGAATGAGAAGAACATGCCGGTAGCCGAACTTCAAGCCAATGGGATTGGTATAGATGCCAGAAAAGGAGTGAAGTTGTATATTCCCAAAAAACTTCTGAACACGCGGGTAAGTTCCTTGAGTCCGATGGATATATTTCTTGAGGCAAATGTTGGGGGTTGTTTTGTGGCTGGGGAATTCTGGGAGTTGAAGGTCTACAAGTCTTAGTTATGGGTTGGAAACCTCTGGTTTTAAAGGTACGAGAGCTGGCTGGGGAATTCTGGGAGTTGAAGGTCTACAAGTCTTAGTTACCAAGGTTGGAAACCGCTGGTTTTAAAGGTACAAGAGCTGGCTGGGGAATTCTGGGAGTTGAAGGTCTATAAGTCTTAGTTACCAAGGTTGGAAACCGCTGGTTTTAAAGGTACAAGAGCTGGCTGGGGAATTCTGGGAGTTGAACTCTTAAAAGTTCCCAGGGTTGAGTAACTAAGATGTATCACAATAGGATCACCTGTTCATTAATCACCAGTTCTATCCACTCCTCTGTCTTAAAGTTGAAACTCTGACTAAAGCAGTGGAATAATTTTATCTCTCATCTTCAATTAGATCTTCAATCTTAGAAAGTTTTATTATTTAGTTTATTACAAGACGTATATATATGCTTTTGTTCTTCTTTTTTCTTGTGTTTCTGTGTGTGTTTTTTCTCTTCTATTCTGCTTTCTTCTTTTTTGCTTTTTTCTCCTCTTGTAATTCTCATCTCTTTTTTCTTTCTGTATCTTCTTTCTCTGTCTTTCCTTTTTTTTCTTTTGCTTTCTCTGTCTTCTTCTTTTTGTTTGTTGTACATAGGTTGTATATGTTATATGTAGGACATGGATTTACTATTCAATTATTATTACACTATGTCAGTGTTTGTATTATTTCTTTTTTTAGTTTTAGTTTTCTGCGTTTAATAAACTCAATAAAGATTTTTTTTAAAAAAAATAAATAAATCTCTGATCTTCCAGGCCTACAGAAACCACGATTGCTCGGGTTATCAGTTGTACGTCGCGCCCTTGACATTGAACTTTGACTACCGTGGGGAAATAGCCACCATGGTGAGCTATCCAGAATGTCCATGTGAACAAAATGCACCAATAGGTGAGGATTTTAACACCAGTCTTAATGATAGATCTTAAAATGTGGCCTTGTTGTTGTTAGTTGCGAAGTCGTGTCCGACCCATCGCGACCCCATGGACAACGTTCCTCTTGTCCTCCTCCATCCTCTAGAGTCCACCCAAGCTCATGCCTACTGCTTCAGTGACTCCATCCAGCCACCTTGTTCTCTGCCGTCCTTTTCTTCTTTGGCTGAAAATGTGGCCTAAGAAAGGTTTAAACATGCTACCGTAGTTATCAGCCAACCTTCTTCAGAAGCACCAATGCAGACAAGGTGCCACTTCCATCCTTCTACTTCAACTGACAAAAATTCACACACCTCTCCACCTTATTAGCACTTTTTCTGACCAAAAAAAATCACTTTATATTGTCTGTTTCCTAATATGATTTGGTTGCTTATTTGTACCCTATGACTATCATGAAGTGTTGTACCTTATGGTACTTGACAAACATATCTTTTATTTTATGTACACTGAGAGCTTATGCACCAAAGACAAATTCCTTGTCTGTCCAATCACACTTGGCCAATAAAGAATTCTATTCTCTATTCTATTCTACACTCTATTCTATCCTATGTACACTGAGAGTGTATGCACCAAAGACAAATTCCTTGTGTGTCCAATCACACTTGGCCAATAAAGGATTCTATTCTATTCTCTATTCTTCTCTCTATTCTATCCTATGCTATTCCTATCTTTTCGTTTATGTACACTGAGAGCATATGCACCAGAGACAAATTCCTTGTGTGTCCAATCAAACTTGGCCAATAAAATTCTATTCTATTCCATTATCTATATCTCTTTCTATTCTTTCTATCCTATCTTATCTTGAGCCAGATGTTACTGGAGAAGGATCTTAGGTGCCTCCAGCTGTTAGACAGTTTTGTAATCACTTTGTAAAGAGGTTTGGTAAAAGTCGTATTAAATTTCAGAAGCAGGTACTTGGGGGGAGGGGGATCCTCTCAGAAACGGTCACACATTTGCATGTATGTGTACACAACACACACACGGTTTACCAGAAAGAAGCCAAATGGACAATATATAAGTCACATTAAATGTTAATCTTTAGTGGTTTTCTTCTAAACTCTTCCCCTTTGGACTTTTGAACATTCCTAAGTGCAGAAACATTTCTCGGTGTGGCGGGGGGAAGGAAACCAGCAATGTCCACACGGAAATACTCCGTTCCCCGTAGGAAATCTTCCCTGCAGAGAAACAAAACATTGAGGCTCAAATCACTTCCTTTCTGGACTGGTTTTCCAACACCGGACAACTGTGCTCCCGCTTCAGACCTAACTCCCGATCCCTTGCCATAAATTTCCTGGGAACATCACGGCCCGCTTTCCCGCCAACGCGCAAAGAGCTTTTTCCGGCCTCTCCTAACCTTAACCCCCAATTGTCTCGTGCCGTTACTAGGTTGAAAGAGCGAACGGTAAGGATGTAAGCCCCGGTGCGAAGCGGCAGCCACTCTCCGTATGTAACACTCTTCATCCCTTACGCCCCCCCCTCCCCGAGCGCTTCTCGGTGCCCTACCGTTCCTCTTTTCGCCGCTTCTGCAGCCCCTAAAACTCTTGCTTCCTCTCTTCCAGCACTTTCCCGCCACTATTTACGTCGGGGGGGGGGGCTCCAATTTTGGCCACTTTAAGACCTGCGGACTTCCAACTCTGCCGGCTTAAATCCGTAGGGATTAAGATTGCCACGGATGGACACCCCCGCTTTAGGCAATTGTTCCTGACCAAGCGGTTAAGGGACGCAGGTAAGACAGCTGAGGTTGTCGATCGGAAGAGGTCGGCAGTTCAGGGGTTCGAATCCCTAGCACCACATAACAGGGTGAGCTCCCATGACTTGTCCCAGCTTCTGCCAACCCAGCAGTTTCAAACGAACGTAAAAAAATAGGGACCCCCTTTGGCGGGAAGGGAACAGCGTTCCGTGCGGCTTTGGGGTTGAGTCATGCCAACCACGTGACCACGGAAACGTCTTTGGACAGCACTGGCTCTTCTTCGGCTTTGAAACGGAGATGAGCAGCGCCCCCTAGAGCCGGAAACGACTAGCACAGATGCGCAAGGGGAAACCTTTACCTTTTAAGCGGTTAAACCCAAGCATGTACAGAAGCCACTTCCTTCCAAGGGGCTGGGAAGGAGATGCCCTGGGCAGGAGCCACCTAGCCCAGTGATGGCTAACCTTTTTGCCATTGCGTGCCAAAACTGGGGGGGAGCCCGCGTGCCCACACTCATAATTGAATTCGCCCCACCCTCCCTAGAAAGGCTCTGGAGCCTGGGGAGAGTGAAAAACAGGCCTTCCCAACACCCCCAGGCCCTCCAGAGGCTGGAAACAGCCTCTTTTCTAACTTCTGGTAGGCCTGGAAGGCCCGAAAATCAGCTGGCCACCACGTGCATGCGTATCAGAGCTGAACTAGGGCAATGCTTGCGTGCCCACCACTATGGCTCCATGTGCCACCTGTGGCACCCGTGCCGTAGGTTCGCCATCACTGAGCTAAGTATTTGCTGGAATAGGTAGTTAAAAAAACTGCTTTTCAAAGGTAAAGAAAAGGCTGAGACGATCACAGCTGAGCCACGCGATCCTCGGAGGCTTATTTTACCTTTTAAAAGCAGTTTTTTACTACCTATTCCAGCAAGTTCTTAGGTATGAAAAACTGCTTTTAAAAGCTTAAAAAAAAAACCACGATCACGCAGAGGAGGCAAGGCTAGGGATTTGTGCTACCTGTTTTCCGAACCACTTGCTGCCATTGCAACCGGATTGGCGGAACCGGTCCAAACCGGGAGCATTTCACCCCTGTCCTGCCCACCCCACCCCACATGTGTGGCAGAGACCCGTAGACTAGATGGCCAGCAGGAAGTGTGTGTGTATGATTGGCGGAGCTGAACTGGAGCGATGGCTCGTGTACCTACAGAGAGGGCACATGTGCCATAGATTTGCTATCATGGTCCTAACAAAAGAAGCCACACTGAGTTGGGACAGGCAGCCTCTGAAGGGAAGAAACTCGAGGTAGTTTTCAACTTACCACCACAATTACGCCCAAAACTTCTGCAAGACAGGTGTTAAGTCAATCCCCCCCCCACAATTTATGACCTGACTTTCCCCTGTTGTTAAAGGGAATCACGGCAGCTGTTAAGCAACAAACACAGCGGCTAAGTGAATCTGGCTTTCCCATCGAGTTCACTTGTTACAGGGGCACCAAAGGGGGTGTTACCTGACCCCCCTGGACACTGCAACCATGGCAAAAATGAGTCAGTTGCCCAGTATTCGAATGTGATGATCCAGCGTGCGTTACTGGAAAGAACGCAGTCAGTTCTTTACAAAAATCTTTTTTTTAATATATCAAACCCAGCTCCCCCGAAGTCTCTGATAAGGTTTGTTTTCTTTTTTTTTTTTAAAAAAAATTATTTAATTTTCAAAAAAATAAAAAAAAAACATATCATACAATTGTAGGTACACATTTAATCTTATCCATTTAGTCTATCTTGTAATATTGATAAATACATATACACTGACGATATGTACACAAACATAACACAAGAAACTAACGTAGACGTACAAACCAAAAAACAACTGTTGTGCTGGCTTACTTTGAATTCCTGTAGTAGGTGCAGTATCATTTCGATCTTTTCTAATTTTACATTTAATTATTATTAGTATTTATTTTCTTAATCCCCTTTTTCAAATTTAACCAATTGTAGAATTTCTCCCATACACAACAGTATTCCATGTCCGGTTTATTAAATGATTAAATGTGTACATACAATTGTATGATATGTTTTTTAATTTTTGAAAATTCAATATATATATATATATATATTTAAAGGAATTGGGTATATTTTCATGCTTAAGCAGACAGACTGGTGTCCGGGTTTTCATATTGTGTCTCAATTATACTTACAACGCAAAATTATACTTCTTAGTAATCTGTTAATCATAAAAACCTTATTAATATTCATTGATAAAAACTTCTCTTTGTTCCAAAGAATCATATATCCTCCTTTTCTATAATTCTATTATTAATCTTCCATCTCTGCAAAATCTCAATTTTTCTTAATCACAATCTTATCTTAGCTTTTTTGACTACCTTGGGTGAGTTTATCTAGAATAAAAGCAACTTCCTATCATGAATGGCTTCCTGAATCATAGGCAGCATATATTCTGCAAAGCTCTGCAAAAGAAAGTTGGAGGAGAACACTTGCTTTCTCATGCTACTTGTGATCTTTCCCTGTGGAAATGGTTGGTAGTTGGAGGGTCCAGAATGCTGGAGAAAATGACCTGGCTGATCTTGTAGCTTTATGTTAATGTGGGGCTGGTAGGGACATGCAGTACTGGAAAAAATGAAATGCGGTTCAGATTTGTAAGAAGAAATCTGTGCCTGTTACCAGTATTCCAGTGCTATGAATAGTAGTTATCTGAATGCAATGGAACGTCCATAATTTTTCAGTTTAGAATGCATTAGCTGCATTCCAAACCCAGGGACAAGCAACATAATAAAAAGAAAACAAATAACAATATTTTAATAAGATTTTTTAAAGGAGGAAACTGCTCTATAATTTTAATTTGAAATTGTCAATGAAACTGATAATGTTAGACAAGATTTACAGTGGACTGTGTAAAGCTGAAATAGTCTAGTCTACATGGAATTATTTTTATTTCCAAGCAGTGACTGATCACAATTGATATATTTCTATGGCTGTATATTCCCATATTCAGCATATCAAAATTAATCTTTCTTAATTGTATCTCATGGGTATACAACATTTATGTGCGTGACAGCTACAGTTTGGCATGGTTTGTTGATGTCTAGCTCTGGGCAACAAAACAAAGAGGTAGAAAATGAAATCAAACATATAAAGGTACAAAACTAAGAATCCTAGCTAAGTGTTACATTCATCAATGACACAGATCTTTTGGGCTTTCTTTGGAACAGCAAGTCTCATGTGGAAATAACTCCTCCCCCATCCATTCTCTAGCCTCCTTGTTCATTTTGGCTTTACCACATCCATTGTCCACTATGAGGAACATGCTTTGAACTTTATTACTATTTTTTTTATCAACACTGCAAGGTGACAGTGAGCTTCAGAAGTTTAAAAATTATTTTTTTTCTGAAAACATTAATAAACCAGCTCCAAATCAAGGTGAGCTAGTTCATCTCTTATTACCCAAAATTAGCTTTGCTCAGCCTGGTGACTAACATGTAATATGGAGACTCTTTCTCACAGTTATGAAAATCTGCTTTCTTCTTATCCTTGAGGGGGAAGGAAAATATATTAATATACACTGTATATTAATACAGCTTTATTGTACCTAAACAAGGAGGAAGAACAGGATTTCTGCTTTCAAATGGTGCAGTGTAGTTTCAGGAAAAAGGCTGACAATTTCCCTACCATGCTTTCCCTTCTCACCCAGTATCACTTGCTTGGAGGAAACCTAACCACCAATAAGTTAGAACTAAAGAAGCTTCTTGGACGAGAAGTTAAATATCTTGAAGAAAAATCAGAAAGTCCAGTTGTCTTTTTTTTTAAAAAAAGGACCTTTGGGACAACCACAACCTAGATGACTGAGAACTTCCATTTAACCACCAACCACTCTTCTTCTGAACATGTGGCAGAATGAGATTCAAGATGCATTTATTTATGTAGCCAAGATGTTTATTATTTTTGTTTACCATCATCATCATAATCATTGTGGGAGGTGAGTAGTCCTATGAATCAATTTCATAAATACTCTTATCTAGAGATTGTGTGGAGTACTGGGGGTCAGAATCAAAAGAATTTTGCTGTCCTTGGAGAGTTTCTTTTAAAATAAGCAAGTGTAGTTTTATTAACCCCAAACAAACCTTACCTCTTATAGCAGCATCCCATTTTCTGTTTGTGTCAGCCTTGCCCTGTCTGACGTTCATCCCTGCTGCTAACCGAATAAGCTGCAACATTGGGGGGACGGGCAAGAACAAGATTTCCCCCAAGAGCTTACAATCCTTTGTCTCTTTCTCTCTCCCGATGCCTTTCTATTTCAAATGGCTGTATGTGCTGGGACCCTCATGGAGGGAAGAGCAAAATGAGAATTGTTCACCACCAAGGGTTTGCAGAAAGGAAAAAAGATCATCCTGTTTTTTTGGATGAACAAAAACAGTGCAGGAAGAGAAGAGCTACAAACCCACATGACCTCCCTGAATGGAGTTCAGTGATGTTTACTCCTGAGGAAATCTGAGCAGAAATATAGGTTATCTCGGTAAGCAAGAAAGCACATATTTCACCCAGGAGTGTCATTGGTAAGCTTCAGTTGTGTGTTTCTCTCTCTGGCTGTATATTAACATTGGAGCAGTAATAAATGCACATTGAATGAAGGTAATGGCTTGGTTGAAGAAAGATAATCTTGATGCTTTCTAGATGGTGGCATCTATGAAATTATTTCATAAGACTATTGGTTTCCTGGGAGATCGATAGTTCTGTCAAGGAAACAGAAGATCGATACGCCTATCATGAAGCAACTCTCTGCTTCATATCTGCCTGAATGAGTGGAAAAGCTAATTTGAAACACAAACCAGAGAGCTCTTAGAATTTGCTTTCCTTTGTCCCTTCTGAAGCCAATTTCCCCACAAATTGATCAAGCATGGTGCATTTCTCTCTCCCAAGCCCCATTCAAACGTTTCTCTCTTATACAAAAATTGTTAGGAAATACTCCCTTATATTCAAATGGAATCTAAGTAGCTGCAATTTACAGCCATTATTACTAGTCCTAGTTTCTAGAGCAATGGCAAATAAATCCTGCATCATTCCTTGCAAATGATAACAAAGCATTGAGAAAGTGTGAGTTTACGGGTTAGGGGAGGTTTTATGAAAATAGATAAGTTGTGCAATTTTATTTAAAAAACATCTTCATGGTTTTAGCAATTATTTTTGGTGCTCACATACTGTAAAATCCTATTTGAACATTTCAATGATACTGCTTGTTTCATTATAAATTGTAACTTCTTGGCGGTTGGAAACCTAATGGCAATGATTTAGCTTAGCCTACTGGCTAAGCTCTTGTTCCTTTTCACAATAAACAAAATTGTACAATCAAAAAATTGTACTGGGAGTCAGATGGACTCTAAATAAAATGCACATCAATCTGCTTTATGTATTTTGGAGTTGAAAAGCTGAATATGAATTTGATGAAATATACCAGCAGAATAAAAGAAGATGAGTATGGTCAAAACATAAACTAGGTATATCCATTTACACTTATCTACACTTTAATAAGTTAATTGCTTCTCCCATCTACTTTATCTCACCTTATCTGGTTTTAATATCTCTAAATTTATTTCATTACTTTAAAACTGAAAGGGCTGTGGTCTACATAAAAAGCTTTGGGCTACTTCAGATTAGGCACTTAGACTCATTTGAGTTGTTGGCCATATATATTGAATGAATAATGAATAAACCCACCCACCCATCACTCAGTGGTTGCAGCGCAATGGCCTATTCTAAGAAGCTGCTAAATATTCCAGAAGGGCACCTAAAATGTTCTATTTGTAAAATCTACTCTGACTTACTATGCTGTGCCCCCACTAGCATAAAATGAGATGCTGCTGTTTGGCATGCTTCTGGGTTTTGGAGTGTCTCAACAGAGGAGGAGAAAAATAAAGCCAAAGATGAAGCCTTGAAAAGCTTGGATTACACTTGGCTGTGTTGGAAAGAGGCATTGATTAAAAATCATTCTACACTTCCCTCAGTACAGAAACTCAAATTCTCTAAATATGTTTCAAGAATGGAAGGAGCCTTTCGATTCTGATATTAAAACTCTAGAAAATAAGCAGAAATAGTTCGACAGATAAAACTAGTAAGCTCCCTTTCCAAGAGCGGTCTAGGAATTAAAATAAACCAATAAGCGCAGTCAACAGCTCCAAGAAGTCCAAGGTCATTCTAGGAGTCAAAGCAAGAATTGAAATACATAAAAAAGAAAAAAATAGGCAGCACAAGCCAGGTGAAATGGAGAGCTTATAAACCATGTTTGGTGGGCATTTAAACCTTTATAATCCTACCATAGATTGTTTCCTGGACATGTACATTTTCTCCTAGGTTGGACTTTCAGTTTGTCTTAGGTACAAGCCACGGAACTTTCCAACACAGTTCTGCTGTTCCTGTTCCAGAAAGATATAATCCAGCAGCTTTTTAGAAAGTTACAGGGACAGGATGGAATTGCCTACAGCAGCAGAGAGAATGGATAAATTCTTGACACCAGATAAGCAAATTAAAGCAGAGAACAGAGGGGATTGTAATGAGTTATTCCTACTTTGATTAATCATTTGACCTAGTCAGAAGTTATAGCCCTTAAATAAAATGGCATGAAATTGAGTTTTCAGCAGATATTGGCTATAACATATTCTTGGGGGGGGGATGGACAATGGACTACAATCTGTGATTACTAGGGATCAGAACTTAATAGGGAATTCCTGGATCCATCATATCACTTTTTTAAAAAAATCAACTGCTTGCCTTGGTCTATCAGGAGGTAATTAAGGTGATCTCTGCTCAATGCAGAATATGTAGCTTTATCCTTGAGATTCAAACTGCAAGGTCGGCCTTGCAGTTACTCACCTTGGCAAAAGTAGGACAGCATGAGAGGGTTGAAATGACCTCTTTATTCTTTCAAGTCAGGAGGAACTTAACTAAGGACAAACTGCTTGAAGATTAATGGCTTTCTACTCTTCCCTTTGTCTCAGGGAGGATTAGCACCCAGACAAGAGTTTGTTCCCAGGGATGAGGGTGGGGAGGGAGAGAGAGAGAAAGAGAGAGGAAGATTTGAAAGAATTCTATGGGAATTCTTTCCCATAGAAGGCCAAAGGAAAGGATCAAATGTTCTCGAACATCAAGTTCAAGAAAATAGGGTAAGAAGCAGTGGTGGGATTCAACCAGTTTGCACCACTTTGGTGGAACTGGTTGTTAAATTGGTGGCTGGACCCTCCCCTCCCGGTGCAG
>JANHFP010009500.1:190605-203122 GCA_032468135.1 Calamaria suluensis
CACAAGTCTTAAAGGGACCAAGGTTGGAGACCCCTGCTCTAAGGTACCTGTTAGCAACTTTTTGCTTAGTGATTTTGATTCAAGGTTTTTTTTTTCCTCTTCTACTCAGTCATTTCCAATTTTGGAGATTGCCTGGACAAGTCCATGCAGGATTCTTTCAAATGTTTTTTTAGAAGTGGTTTAATATTGCCTGCTTCTTAGGGCTGAGAGAAAGTAACTAGTCTTAAGGTCATATAGCTGACTTTGTGCTAGCAGCAGCACTAGAATTCACTTTCTACTCACTAGAACTCACAGCTCTCCTAGGTTCTAACCTGATGCCAAAACCACTACTCCAAGCTGTCTTTCTTTATTCAGATTATCAAATTATAAACTAAGAAGGGGAAATTTATCCTAACATTCAAGTAAATGTTTTACTAGACATTGCAAATATGTTTCATTTTCTTATAATTTACAAACAAATACTGTAACAAAGTCTTTCCATATATTCAGGTAGTGATCCTACCCAATCCCACAACCTTCCCAATTAAAAAAAACATAATTATCAGAATCCAAATTCTTCGATTTAATAGTACCTAATAACATATTACACTGTCTTTTAACTGGAATAACATTTGGTCTGTTAACCTTCAGAACAAAGATATGCTATTGATTGCAAAATTGCACAAATACACTGTGTTGACTCAACCTGATATAATTGATCTGAAGCTAATAGGAATGAAGTCTCTCTATTTAAAATCAAAATACAGTTAAGACAATAGAATTAAACTTATTTGAACAAAATTTCTGATTTTAATCAAAGTTAGACACCATAGATTTAACCAATAGTAACTTGAAGTTACTCTGTCTTATTAACAATATCCAATATTGTTCAAACAACAAAGAGACAAAGTATTCCAAAGGCCCTATCTTACCTACTAGCTGAAGATAGTAGGTAAGACTATCTAGAGTAGTTTCCCAAGTAAGAAATGATTTTTAGCATTCATAAGAACCTAAACATTTACTTCATAAATGTAAATCCAATCAAATTAACCAGGTGCAAAAGTTGAATGCTTCTATATTAGCTTCATAATGTCTATCAGCATCAGTTATGGACACTACCGTTTCATAATTTCCAAGAAGTTATATTTATTTGATTTTCCTTCATATACTTTTAATTTCAAATATTGCATATTGAAAATGTGCCATCGTGTTTGAGTGTAGCTAAATTATATTATTTGGGGAAAGTCATTCCAGTGCATTCCAGACAGAAACAATGCTTGGTTATGGAAGGTTGTTTTGGTTATTTTACATTTTTCCAAGTCTATCTAATTTTCTTGAGAACTCATCTTGCTCAAAATTAAAAAGATCTAAAATGTGCTTGGGATTTTAACTGTCATCCATTATCACTATTATATGTGGATAAAAGCCATAAATATGTTTGCATGGAATAAGGCATTTGTTAATGTATGGTGTTCCTCTGAATTGACTTCAATTATTTGTACAGTCGTATGGTTGCAGTTAATTGTTCTTCTGCAAGCATGGGGAACATATGACAATATACATAAGAATTTCAAAAATTGCCATGTACGACATCTGTTACATTTTTGAATTTTGCTCATTTTCCTAAGTACAATTGAGGCATGAAATGAAATGATAGTAGCATTGCTGCGACATATTATCAAACTTAACAGTATACTTTGATTTTCCTTATTCAAACAGGGGCCAGATGGGTTACCAATGCCTGGCTGCTGGCAAAAGGTGGGATCACTCAAATACTCTTATGCTTACCATTTTAATCTCTCAATATAATATATATATATATATATTCCATCAAGCATCAGTATGCAAAATGACAATTGTAAACCCAACGAAAGAATATTAACAAATTAAGAAAAAAGCATTGCTAATATCCCTTTACTAACCAGATTTCAGTACTGCAGCAGGAGAAGGGGAAAAAATCCTATTCTTCCTCCTTTAACTCCTATAAACTGAGAGTACTTTAAACTGTGGGAAGAACTCCACTTATATATCTCTTTATACAGCTTAGTATCGTTTATATCATTGAAACGTACTGTATCTTTGAACAATACTACTAATATTGCTAAAATGTTTTTCTTTGTTTCGTTGCAGTGATGAATCTAACTTTGCAAGCATGAAGTTGTGTATATAATACATCACCTCCAGTATTTATAATTGAAAATGGAAGCATTGGTTTTACAAGTTTGAGATATGTTTACATAGCACTGCTTCTATTTGTTTGTAGTAGTCATGTGTATATATGGCTGCAATCTGGCAAATATAAACTGTGCAATAAATGTACAGAATCCAAATATTCTGTCTACAGAGCTAATCCCAACAGAGTGATCATTCATAGACATTTGAATTGTTTCTGTAGTTTTCCCTTTTTTTTTACCTTTCAGGATATATATTTTTTACTTTTGTTTTTTTGATTGCAGTTCTTGTTTTATTTGGCTTGTGGACAGGTGTGGAGAAGTGCCATGAATTAGGTTACATTAATTTGTGACCACAAATGAACTTGATAGTAGATTGCCATTGGAATATAATGATTCTGTTGCCGTGTTCACCCTCCTAAACTCTATCAGTGCTCCATTTCCCCAAACTTGCTTGAGCAAAAGCATGATTTGTGTGCTAAAACAGCTTGTTGTGCTACAATGGTTGCTTGCTGTCATATGCTACAATGGCTGCTTGCTGCCAATTTCATTTGACGCATTGAATTATTCTTTCTGTTACCTCAAGGGAGTCACACCATGGCTTATTGCAAAAAAATGATACGAGGAGGTTAAGACAAAGCTCTTGAATTTGGAGGGAACTTCAGTTCCTTCTGACGGTGGATGGCCTTCAGTCTTCTGGGTTATGAAACCATCTTTGTGAAAAAGAAGGATGATACCTGTTCATCAGCCTCTGTTTGCTTGCATTGCTCCCAGTCAAGAAGCATGGATTTCCACACATGTTGGATAGTTTTATCAAGAATGAAAGAAGATGAAGATCATGCTTTATGAGTAAGATGGTTGAGTTGCAGAGACATAAAATGGAACATTTAATGATAGGTCTTAGTATCAACTGGTGGACAATGTAATCTTCAAATACTTCTACAATATGTGTTTCACATGTTGTGTTTTCAAGGTGATAGAGGAAGTGGCTTTGACAAAAGTGACCATAAAATGCCTTCCTGTCATATAATGAAATGTGGTTGACCTTTTCATGGTTTACCATTTGGATCTTAGAAATTCCTGTGCAATGGTATATGCGTGCACGGGGTTGCAGACTATATTTGACTATAATTGATCAATGGTTAAAGCAAATAGCCACCTTTGCTTTCATGCTTATAAACATTCAGGTTTTGAAGAACAGACATATTTGTGTTTAATTTTTTCAGCATTGTTTTAGTCGTATATAAGGACTTCTCCCAAAGTAAAGTTTTTTTAAAAAAACTTGTTCACCTATTCATTTTTTTTTAAAAAAAATAAAAAATTCTACATCACTGTTGGGGTTACAGCACCCAAACAATATCGAACTGGTAGGAGCTACAGTATAGGTTACTTTGTATCTCAAATATATTGCTACTTTCATCTGATTGTTTTTTTAAAAAAAAAAATTTCATGATTCTGTTTTGATCCGTTCTATTTATATTTAAGCTTATATTCAAATGTATGCTTTTAGGCATTCTAAGAAGCTAATTAATGTTGGTAATTATTTTGCTGGGGGAGGGAGAAATACTGTTGTTGTTCATATGGTCATTACATTTAATGAATGTTCTGTAACTTTTTAAAAGTCTGACCAAATAAGAAATTCCATGCATTTTCAAAAAAGGTCAAGGGGATATTTTGTAAGAAATTCCATACATTTTCAAAAAAAAGTCAAGGGGATATTTTAAATTTAGATTAACAAATAAACACCCAGTGCTGAAAAATGTCATTTTTATCAGCTTGCAAATGGAATTATATTTATCACCGTACCAAATATTAGTTAAATCTCAGTACTATTTTATACCCTTAGAATATCCCTTACTTACTTTCTTTTTTAATTTATTTTTCTGTTTACAGACCATTTGTGCACTGCCCACAATCCACTGGAGATGGGTGGCCAATAAAATTAATTAATAATTAATAAAACTATTGCTTTTTGGGAACTAAGAATTGTTTTCTCAAGCTTAACATTTGATCACGTTTTTCAGTGTTTCAGTGATACCCTCTCAACAGCAGAGGGAAAAAAATAGTGCTCAGGAAATTCAGAAAAATGAATGCCTGCTTTTAATAAATATTTTCCTGTAGTTTTATTATATTTTTTATCAAAAATGTTCCTGTCTTCATGGAAAGGTAGAATTATTTTTTTGAAATGAGAAAATAAGAGAAATTAGTCTGTGTATGCATGTATAATTGTGTACACACATATAAATACAAGTATTTCAGTATATATTAACAGATATGTTTTCCATGTAATGCAGATATTTGTTTGTAAGATAGAAATTGTTTTCTCTTTCTCTCCTTTTTTTCTGGTTGATGGATAATGTTGAATTCCATCGATAGACTTCCTGTATATTAATCTTTGTTGGGTGTGTAAGATCAGGACCATACATAAAATTCCATATGAAATGATTTATTACTACTCATTCCTATTTCACAGGAATATGCTCAATTACTGGTTAGAATTATTTTGTCATTAGATAAGAGTCAACTGAATTCAAGAGGGATTGGACTTAGTCTATTTCTATACATAGAAACTACAAGCTGATTCCTCTTTTCACTTGGCAACTCATTTTCCTACAATATTTTATGCATCTCTCTGTAATGTAAACTATTTATTACTCTATCTTCTCAAAACCATACCATTTAATTTACGATCTGATCAGATATAAAATAGAATAGAATTTTCTATTGGCCAAGTGTGACTGGACACATAAGGAATTTGTCTTGGCGCATATGCTCTCAGTGTACATAAGAGAAAAGATACGTTCATCAAGAATCGTAAGGTACAACACTTAATGGTAGTCATAGGTTACAGATAAGCAATCAAATCATATTAGGAAACAGTCAATATAGACCGTAAGGATACAAGCAACAAGGTTACAGTCCTAAGTGGAAGGAGATGGGTGATGGGAACAATGAGAAGATTAATAGTAATACATATTTGGTAAATAGTTTGACAGCTTTGAGGGAATTATTTGTTTAGCAGAGTGATGGCGTTTGGGGGGAAAACTATTCTTGTGTCTAGTTGTTCTGGTGTGCAGTGCTCTATAGCATCATTTTGAGAGTAAGAGTTGAAACAGATTATGTCCAGCATGTGAGGGGTCTGTAAATATTTCCACAACCCTCTTTTTGGTATTATTCATTATGTCAGCATAATGCCCAAACACTGAGCTGTACATTCCCAACAGATTGCTTATGTGGGTCATTACAATCTGAATGGCTGAATGTTCAGATGGGACATTTAAAAAGTATTTTTAAGTTCTTTCCCACTTCATATAAAATAAAACACCTGAGACTATGAGTGTTCTTTATGTTCCCATTAAACATTACCTTTCTTTTTATGTTTGTATAGCTAGTAATAATGGCTCTATGAATACAAGACGAGGGAGAAGAATAGTTGGGCTGCATGGAAATATCAAATGTGACTTAACCTTATGGCTAAGTACACTAATTCGAAAATAGAAAATGGTTGTGGAGACATGAATCTGGTTTGTTTGTTAATTTATTTTTCAGTTGATATTTAAATGAGTTAATGACACGATATAAATCAGTAGGTTTAGAGTGAAATTGTGCATTTACAAATGTTTAT
Source organism: Calamaria suluensis (assembly GCA_032468135.1). Classification (NCBI taxonomy): domain Eukaryota; kingdom Metazoa; phylum Chordata; class Lepidosauria; order Squamata; family Calamariidae; genus Calamaria; species Calamaria suluensis. The sequence continues at coordinate 196,381 of JANHFP010009500.1, forward strand.
CAATCTGTATGCAGGTTGATGGAAAGGAATCTAGTCTGTATAGAAATTAACAATATAGGAACTGAGAATATGAGCATGTAGCCATAAATTAACAGAAGCAGCAATTTGTCTTATAGCAGCTGTAATTTTCCAGATCTAGCAATCATTGGAAATGTTTGCTGATTCTTTTTTAAACACTTGCTGTTTCAGGCTATTCGTAGATTAATTCTTATTTATCTTGTTAAAATCAGTTCCATTATATTGATTATCATTGTGATAAATCTACATGATAATCCGACTAGTTAGATTTTGAAGAGAAGTAAAAGGAGATAACACAATGGTGCCTGGTTCCTAACAACACCTGTTAAAAACAAAAATGTGTATGTCTGGCTATGTAGTTATTTTCTGAAGACTTGTAGTGCCTTTATGTTGATGTTTCAGCATTAGTTTGGTGCTAAAATGTTTTCTATTCTTCTTGCAGAGCTCCTCCAAATTACTCATTTATGCAAATATATTACAGCTTAAATTGCATTTTTTTCTTCTGTTTTTAAACTTGCAATTTTTTATCTTACAATGATGTAGATTTTTTGTTGCTTATTTTTGTTTTTATATTCTGACTGGAAACAATATATATATATTTGTTTACTTCCCGTTTCTAAACTTCCTAATTACTTCCTGTTTGGAAGTTTTCCCTCCCAGCAACATTTATTGGGTAATGTTTTTCATAGGTACAAAGAAATAACATATTTTGATGAATCTTTCATGAAATCCCTTAAGGTGTTTCATTTTCAAGTCCACAAAGTGAAACATTATGTGTAGAAGACACAATAGTAAGGATAAAGTGTCAACCATAGCTCATAATATCCAAAGCTAAATATTTCCTTTCCTGATTTTAGCTCACTGCTAATTTAGAAAAACATATTGCTCTCCACTGTATAAATAAAAAGCATAGCAATTACAATCTTATCAAGTATACAAAAAATCTCTCCCAGCAACTTGCTTAATATATGCAGTTAAATAGAAGGATAAGAATAGAACTATATGTAATGTAGTGGACTTGCAGAGATATTCTCTTGTGTGTATTCTCTTGAGGAAGATATTCTCTTCCTCAAAGAAACTTGGCCTGTGCTCTGAAGTGGAAGTATGTACTCTATTCTTTACTATTTATAAACTATTTAAAAGAGAAGCACTAAAAAGGTAACTTCCTGTTTACCTTTATATGTGTCATTAAAAACTTGAATAATGTCCTCTCCAGACAGTATTACATAGAGTGCTGAAAATCTGTTTGAATGCTTCAGTTTTGCTGAAATTAAAAGTGCCAAAATATTAAGACACTTTAAGAAATAGGCCAGAGACAATATAGGAATCATGTTGGACATCCCTGATGACCAGTTGCAATGCCTGGTTGGAAGCCCTGTTTTTATAGGGTATTGTTAGCCATAAGAATATGTTATTTGATTTGTTTGTATAACAGAACTGTTTTGTATCATAGTTTTAAGTGGAAATGGAATAACGGACATCTTCAGATATATAAGGTTAAGATTATACATTTTTTTTTGCAAGCCTCCTAATTATCATTACCATTTTATTATGTGATTTTAGCTGTACATCTTTGGTCTATTAACTTACGATTTTCATACAATAAGCTATATTCTACTTTAGGAAAAAATATGATGAGAAGTTAGCAGGCTCTTTATTCTGGAATTTCAGCTATTAATATTTCTATTAAGTGCTGAAGTTTTTTTTTATTTCTTACCCCTTTTTTCCTCCTATATGATAAGAGTCATTTAGCAAAAACCCACCAAAACCTTTTCGATCATGGTGGTTTAAAACAACAACTAATAAATAAATGGTTCATTCATATTGATCTGAATGGTAAATTTAAAATGGTTTTTTTCAGCCTGTCCAAAGGCTGGCTAAATATAGAAAAATGTTTGCTCAATAGAGCTCAATAAACAATTAGACAATGGACAGGGTGGAAAATTTATTTTTTTAAAAAAACTACTATTGAAAGGCATCTTTCTTTTTCTTTAGAGAACAGAGGCTTTATTCAGTCTTACTATATACATTTAATGAAGTTAAATGAAACTTCAGCAGTTTCCACAGTTGTATTTGGTACTGGTGATATTTTAAAGACATTTCATTTGGTGGTGAATGTATGTTTTTTTCCCACATACTCTTAACGTTGTCCAAGCTTGTCCTGGGCAACTATCTTGAACAAGTGAAATGGAACAAATGAGAACCTTCTCTAAAGTTCATACATGTCAAAAAGCTTGTTCATTGTTGATATAATGACATTGTACATGTTGGGAAACTATAATAATTTACAACCTATTTTTAAAGGTGTATGTATCTGGTTTGGGGTTGGGTTGTTTTTTATTTCTTTGCTTGTTTGGGAAAATATTGTATTTTATTTGTTTCTTTACTTTTTTATAATGTATTTGTATGTGCAGGTATTTCCATATTTCATAATGATATTTGTTAAAAGCAGAAATCTGCCATTTGGGGAAATTATTCCTGCTTGGAATAAATCATTAACACTGTAAGCCCTTTTCATATCACATTCTAGGTATAATATCATGGTAAAAACAATATGTTTGTTTTTAAGTCACCATTTTTACTTGACATTAATTTTTGTATTGTTGTAGCCTCTGGTTAAGAATTAAAGCAAGACTGAGCTTTATCAAGTATCATTTTCTTTTTTTAAAAAAAAACTTTATCTGGTTCTTATTATGCTTATAAATGTTTTAATTGCTCCTGTTTTAGCTTTGTATTTGGTTTTTCTCCCAACTTTGTGAGAAGTTGAACTTCAGAATTATTTTTTACACTATTTATGACTTATTTTCATAATGTAAAAAGTGTGTAATTATTAAACTCTTAATCTTATCTTTGAGGTTGGTTTTCCATGTTGTAAACATTATTTGCTTGCCTTTGGTTGTAAAAATATGCAATACTTTTAAAAAAAAGGTTTTCCTGAACTATATTTCTTTGGTAGTCTCCTGTGAAGTGCATTAATCTGAAAAGTTTTTGACTAACTGATTATGTTTCAAAATACACTTGCATAGACCTGACTTTTGCCACTTTCAGTACTCAATACAAAGAATTATTTGCACTGGATAATGAAGACATTGGGACACAGTGGCTCAGCGGGTTAGACAACTGAGCTTGTTGATCGGAAGGTCAGCAGTTCAGCGGTTTGAATCCCTAGTGCCGTGTAATGGTGTGAGCTCCCGTTATTTGTCCCAGCTTCTGCCAACCTAGCAGTTTTGAAAGCACACAAAAATGCAAGTACAAAAAATAGGGACCACCTTTGGTGGAAAGGTAACAGCGTTCCGTGCTTTAGTCATGCCAGCCACATGCCCACGGAGACATCTTCGGACAGTGCTGGCTCTTCAGCTTTGAAACGGAGATGAGCACTGGCTCCTAGAGTTGGAAACGACTAGCACATATGTGCGAAGAAACCTTTACCTTATGAAGACATAATTTATATATGCATTGGAACGATTTTATAAAAGGGCGAATTCACAATGGTTTTAATCACTCAGCTCTGTTGTGGGTTAATCTCAGGAAAAAGAATGACTACAAGAGTGTCCTACAAAGTTCTACTAGAATTGGGCCTGATCTAATAGGACGACAATCCATGCATGTTCCAAGAAATTCTTAGCAGCCCAGCAGATGCCAAACGTACTTCTGATGTATAAATAGCTTCCTCTTACTCCAGGAAATATTAATTCATGCATTATTGAGGCATTGCAGAAGCTATAAAGGGCAGCACTGTCCTCTTTTCATCCAAATAAAAATCACATTTCTGACATTTTACAAGATAATAAGAAATGCTATCTTTTAAATGCATCCAGTGTTCGATATACAGCTCAATATTTCCATAATAATTCTCCACAATAAAGTTCTTTATTTTCCACATTCAGGACAAATAAGCAATTCATAACCTATCACATGAAGTCTTTGGGAATAATGGCTACCTAAAGTAAAGTAAGAGTATGGGTAGAAAAAGTTATGATATTGGCCATAACTACATGATTGAATCCTGCCTTTTTGCTTTCTTTGACACTCATGAAAAGGGAAAACAATGACTTGAAATGATGATGGCTTATTCATATCCTGTAACTGAAATGTGCCTTGAAGAAACAACATTTCATTATCTGACAGACTCTTTTCTATCCATGAATATTATTCTACTTTGCCCCAGATAAACAAGAACGGCTCAGGAATAAAATGTTTTAAAATATTGGCAGTTAATGCTTGCCATAATTTAGATCCAGTCCTTTTTAAGTATCTTGCTTGCCTATCCTGACTTACTATTGGCAGGATTTGGATTGAAATTTTATTTTCCGTTTCATTTAAAGAAATGAAAGCATTTAATATCTCATAAAGTAACCCATATGTTTTATCTAAATCAAGCAGGAGAATCTGGAATCCACATATTTATTACTCCTATCCTAATCCAAATACAACCATGAATATAGAAAAGAAATATGGAAAATTGAATCACCCATTTCCCCTTCATATATTGACTTATATATTCTGAATGTTGTACATAATGCATATATTGATGCATATGCTGATTTAATATGAAGAGGAAAACCAAACAAAAATCAGGTTATACAGCTTTACAGAATAGAATAGTGCAGTTATTTCTGGATATTAGGACTTTGTTGTAAGTACTTTTTTATTATATTGTCTTGTGTTGATGAATGACAAAGGGGGAGGGGAATAGACAAAAGAAGAAAGAAAGACGAGAATGTGCAGTCTTATTCTGCTTCATTACAGGTAGTCCTCAAGTTACAATTAAACCCAAAATTTCTGTTGCTAAGTGGGATATTTATGAAGTAAGTTTTGCCCTTTTTTGACTTGTCTTGTGACAATTGTAAAGTGGATCACTCCAGTTGTTAAGTTAGTAACCCGGTTGTTAAATGGATCTTTTTATAGTGCAGTTGTAACTTTGAACAGTCATTAAATGAACTTTTGTAAAATCAAAGACTACCTGTATGTAACACAAAGCAGAAATGTAGAGTTCCTGCCTGCTCTTCACATCCAGAAAGGTCTAAGATATACTTGATCATCCTACATACAACTTTCTTAGCTCAGCAGATACGTAGATTGATCTTCTCTATGAATGAGTTGCTTCTTTAGAAACTGAGTTAAATTTAGATAATATAGGTTTTTTTAAAATCTCAGCTAAGGATACTAACAGATAGACTATCACATGTACGTTGTAGCTGTTTGCAAGAATATTGGCTGTAAATTAAAAAATATGCATGTGAGAGGTCTTTGAGTCATTTAAATTAAAACCAGTAGTGGGTTGCAAGTCTCATCACTACTGGTTTGCTCATGTGACTCTTCAGCACATGTGCAGAAGCATCTGGGCGGGTGGGTGGAGCCTTCCCCCACTGATCCAGGGCGAACTGGCAGCAACCAACCGCTGATTAAAATTCTTCCCTTTCCAGGCTGACTAGCTGCTTATTGTGCTTTATGAGCTACATGGGTGATATCTCACCAACAGGTGGCAGATGCTGACAAGGAACCATATAACACTTGTTTATTTCCTGATAAATTATGAAAAAAGTACTTGAACTTTGTTGCTTTTTATTTACATTAGGATCAGTATCCATACTTGGGAGCCAGATTGCCAGTAAGGATGGCAGCCCAGATGCTTGCAATGATTTGCTTGAAATTTTCATAAAGTGGGAAATTATAAACAGAAAACAATATGCTTGTCTGTTAGACAGTGTGTGTGTGTGTGTTTGTATGCATGCGCACACTCCTACAAATCAATTTTTTATTCCGGGTAATCATCTAGACAACTGTTTTTGTGGCAAGATTTTGGAAGTGCTTTGCCATTACCTTACCTCCTTTTCTAGGCTGAAAGACAATCATTGGCCCAAGATCATCTAGCTGGCTTTGTACTTTGGATGTAACTAGAACTCATGATTACCTGGTTTCTAGTCTGATGTCTTAACCACTACACAATATTTTGGTTGATTTAATGAAATTAAAACTGACTCATTTTAAGTGATATAGATATTCTTTAAAATAATCAATAATACCCTTCATCTTCTGTAAAAATAGACAGTGGGTATCTAGCATACAGTAATACCGGTTCCCATGCCAGAGTCAACCAACTTAACCCAACTTCCAAGGAGTCCATTGGTGGGGGGGAGGAGATATTTTTGTATCTAGAAAGTTTTGAACCCTAATATAACTAAGACAAGGTGTTGTATGGTGTGCTGAAAAGTCATTTTAATTACTGTAAGCTATTAGAAAACAGGAATAACTTGGAAACATAAAGAGCTTAGTTTTGTGAGGTTTTAGTGTGCTAACAAAAATACTATGGTCAAGCTAAACAGTCCTATCCTTTCAGGTGTTGAATAAATCCATGGATATAAGTGGGAGGCTAACAAGAAATGTGCTGTTTCAATGATACTATCAGCATAATGTCTTATTAACAAGTGTCTGTGATCTTTGATGTTTGATTTCCTAGCATTCAAATGTAACATGGAAAACTTTCACATGCTCTTGAAGACTCTGAAATGCACATAAGATTGGTTGGTTTTCTAGATTGGTCAATATTCTTTGACTGGGGCAGTGATCAATGGAATGGTTTAGAGAGGAAGTCATGGATTCAAATTCAACTTAAATAATTAATTGCAAGTATGGTAAGATGAGTAAGGAAACTCAAATACTTTGGCCACCTAATGAGAAGGAAGGACTCACTGGAGAAGAATGTAATGCTGGGGAAGATTGA
>JANHFP010009500.1:441442-453969 GCA_032468135.1 Calamaria suluensis
ATGCTGGGGAGATGGGAGCTCCTGGAACCTGGTTTGATAAGGGATGGATGAAGGCGCGCCGTATCTAATTCATCAAGACCCATTAGACCAAGTATTGACTTTCCTGCAATGCCCGATGGAGGGGGAGAGAGCTTAATTATTTTCAGGACGGCCCAATCATTTCAGCTTCGTATCTCCTAAAGGATCCCACAGCCTAATTCGATGGGAATGGATTTTTTTTTAACCTGTCATTTCTAATGCTCTTTTTGTCCTTGGTCCTGGGATTTATCTCCATCCGTTCCCTCCTTCCTTCCTTCCTTCTTTCCTTCCTCCTTCCCTTGTTGGTCTCCCTGCCTAAAAGGAAAAAATCTGATGTTGCTAGAAACTCAGAATAAAGAAACACCCAAACAAAGTGGACATTAAAATAGTCATCGCCACTTAGCAGAAATCTGCCCTCTTTAAAGATGGAAAACAAATTTCCAGTGGAAACATCTGTGGGGTTTTTTTCCTATATACAATCCTATATACAATCGTTACTCCTATGTACAATCGTTACAAGTGATCTTTGAGTGAACTCCTACATACAATCATTACAAGTGAATTTTGAGTGAACTCCGACATACAATTGTTACAAGTGAACTTTGAGTAAACTCCTATATACAATCGTTACAAGTGAATTTTGAGTGAACTCCAACATACAATCATTAAAAGTGAATTTTGAGTGAACTCCTATATACAGTTGTTAGAAGGGAACTTTGAGTGAACTCCTACATACAATCGTTACAAGGGAATTTTGAGTGAACTCCTACATACAATCGTTACAAGTGAACTTTGAGTGAACTCCTACATACAATTGTTACAAGTGAATTTTGAGTGAACTCATATATACAATTGTTAGAAGTGAACTTTGAGTAAACTCCTATATACAATCGTTACAAGTGAATTTTGAGTGAACTCCTACATACAATTGTTACAAGTGAACTTTGAGTGAACTCCTATATACAATTGTTACAAGGGAACTTTGAGTGAACTCCTATATACAATTGTTACAAGGGAACTTTGAGTGAACTCAGTATTCAACACTCTTTTTATTTCTTCACTTCACACAACTGGCAGGATAGTTTGGGGAAAACTTTCCCCACAAGAGCAAACATTGTTTTTTAGCCTCATTACTTAATGATTTGTGTTTTGGATCTAACTTCTAAGGTTATGAGAGACCGAGTGTCAGATTGTGATGAGACAAGGAAGATAAATATTTTTTTATGTGCTGTGCAAAAAGGAGCACACAGATTATTTCAAAATCCTGTAATCCTGGTAGGTTAATCTTTGTCCCTTTCTTCCATGGAAGTATTATGTGTGTGTAAAAGAAATAACGATTAACATGGCTAAAATCTGTGGTATTGCATGTCTTAAGCAACTGCTGGAATCTTAATGTAATGATGCCAGCTCTGTCTGATTCATTTCCATTTGCTTATTTCATATTTTAGGGACGCTGCTTAAGCAACCATGATCCGAGGCTTGCAATAGAAATGGCTCATAAGATTGGGACGCTGGGTATTAGAAACTCAGGAGCATTTCATTTTAATAAGAGCACAACAAAACAAGAACAAAAACGTACAAATTAATTTAGCTCCTGACAATTTGTAATTGCACAATATAGCTCTCATCAGATTGCAAAGGCGCTGCTTCGCATAGATTAAAACAATTCACCCCAAAAGAAAGAGCGCATTAAAGTTTTGTGCATTAAAATGGCATATAGAAAACAACAACATGCCTGCGGAACAAACAAGTTTATCTTATAACATGGGAACTGTCTGCACAGAGACAATTAGTCATCGAATAATGAGGATGAACATCCAATTGCTTATTCTAAAGCACATTTATTTATGACGCAATCATTTATTCCTATAAAGCTTTGCCTAAACGATTTAATTCTCCTTTCCTCTTTCTTCTCCTATAGTTATACGGTGATGAGGATTGATTCTAACACAGATTGAACAGACAGGACAGAAAAAGAATTGCATTCTGCCTTGTCTGGGCGGCTTACAAATTTGAACGCTTGCTGGGTGGCTGAGAGATTTGGATGAATCAATTATCAGTTGAAAGAACAGTTCATTTTCCTTTTTGGAGAAAATAATAAAATTTATTGGAATTTCAGTTTCACCCGTCAGAGCTAAAGATCACATACTAAATAGGTAAAGGTTTCCCTCGGACTTATGTGCTAGTCGTTTCTGACTCTAGGGGCCGGTGCTCATCTCCATTTCAAAGCCGAAGAGCCAGCGCTGTCCGAAGATGTCTCCGTGGTCATGTGGCCAGCATGAGTAAATGCCAAAGGCCCACGGAACGCTGTTACCTTCCCACCAAAGGTGGTTCCTATTTTTTCTAATTGCATTTTTCATGCTTTCGAAACTGCTAGGTTGGCAGAAGCTGGGACAAGTAACGGGAGCTCACCCTGTTACATGGCACTATGGATTCGAACCGCTGAACTGCCGACCTTCCGGTTGATAAACTCAACTGTCTTACCCACTGAGCCACCGTGTCCCTATAATGTAATATATATTGTATCTAAATATTTGTTTTTAATTGCTATTATTCAATAAAAAAACTTTTTCATAAAAAAAAAAATACAGAAGGTAGCACGGCTACTTTTTATCCAATTATGCCTATAGGAATGCCAACAACTTTGACACATTGTCAATTATTTGTCAGGGTGAACAACTGGGACATGGAATTTCCAGCAACAGCATTGTAGCTTCCCAAAGAAAAAGCAACACGTTCCAGGCCCCAAATAAGAGACTGGAAAACTGGAATAGAGAAGAGAGAAAAAGGTTCAGGATAGCCACACCCTAGTATCTCAAGGTAAAACTATTAGGTTAGAAGATTATAGCTTTAGTCTGATGAGTTTCTGTCTATTAGACCAGCAGTCTCAAACCCCCAGCCCCAGCCCACTACAGTTAGTCCTCACTGTTCATTCAGTGACCATTCAAAGTTACAATGGCACTGAAAAAGTGACTTGACTGTTTTTCACAGTTATGACCTTTGTGGTATCTTCATTAGCATGTGATCAAAATTCAGATGTATGACAATTGTTTCCTACTTTTGACCACAGCAGTGTCTTGGGGTCATATAATAATATTTTGTAACCTTCTGACAAGTAAAGCCAATGGGAAAGACAGGTTTACTTAACAACAGTGTTACTAATTTAATAACCACAGTGATTCACTTAACAACTATGGCAAGAAAAGTTTTAAAATGGGGCAAAACTCACTTAACAAATTTGTCATTTAGCGATATAAATTTTGGGCTCAATTATGGTCGTATGTTAAGAACTACCTACACTGGCCCATGAGCTGCTTGCAACTGGGCCGCGGAAGCGGTGCCCACCACTCACACAAATGGTGTTGTGGGTTCATGCACATTTGCTACCTGCTTGGGTGGAACTATCCCTCCCCCCCGTCAGTCCACAAAGGTGGAAAGGGTGGATAACTCTATTAGGCAAATAAAGAACTGAACTCAACTAGATTTCACTGTGTTATCTTTGTACTTAGTGTGACAAATTAGTTTTGCATGTAACCCCTAGCATCCATAAAAGTACACAAAGTTGTTCCAGTGAAATTCAATGGAATCTCTGCCTCCCACTCCTAGCATTTTGGACATGATTTTTACAATGTGAAAATAGATACTATAAGCCATGAGAATAGAAAATGTATCTGTTCTCATCTTTTAAATCTCCCCTCAATTGGGGCAAACTCAAATTACCATTATTCAATGGTATACGGCTTAAATTTAGCAATGAGACTTGCAGATTTTTTAAAAGAGAGAAATAAGAAAGAATGGAAGCACAAAATTATTCTGAGGCAAAAATTCTAAATTACCATTCTAAATCCATCCCCTACATCTGTCAAAACCATTTAATTTGCTACTTCTGATACCATTCCTGAGTTAGTGGAAGACCTTAGTCCACCAAGTGATTCAGTCAATCAAACACAGCATTTAGATCAGGAAAGATTGGCTAGCCCCAATCTACTAAAATCCTACCTGGCCAGAAGAACTCCTGGCACAATGAATTAATGGTCGGGATGTGATTAGGACGCACATAGCAATAATCAATGGGGGCTTCTGGTTCAGCAGTCCAGATTGGATCATTCTTATGATAATGAGCTCGTATTTCCATCAGCAGCTGAAGTTTTGGGGGCCTGTTCTCATAATCGCGTCTAGAGGAAACAATTGAAAAAACGAAGTTAAATACCTTGTTTTCCTGAAAGTAAGACCTACCCAAAAAACAAGATCTAATAAAGATCATCATCAGCCGGGGGGGTGGGCGTGGCAAGCACCAGAGGTGCTGGGGGCTGATGGTGCCTGGAGAAAGCTGCAGCCTGTGCAATGTAGGTGAGTTGATTACCTTTCCCATGCAGCAGGTAGAGGCAGAGGCGGGGGAAGCTAAGCAATCTGGATGAACTGCATAGGAAATGGGAAAACTGTGTCAGTGGGCTGGAGCAGGCAGCCAGCTGTGGGAGGCTCGTCTTTGCACAGTGGACACTGGCAGAGGTGCAGGGGGGAGGCACACAATCCGGATGTGACGCACAGGCCACAGGCAAGTAGAGAGATGTGAAGACGAGCCTCCCAGCCTCCCGCCCACTCTGTCCATCTCTCGGCTTGCCTGCAGCCTACATATAGTATGTTACAGAACTGAGTACACCCCCTCACGTTTTATAAATATTTAAGTATATCTTTTCATGTGACAACAATGAAGAAATTATACTTGGTTACAATGTAAAGTAGTGAGTATACAGCTTGTATAACAGTGTAAATGCTCAATACAGCAAGCAATACAGCTGAAGAAGAAGACGTCACACAGTGTTGGTGGCGGGGTGGTAGAGACTAAAGAGTGGCCATGTAGGAAGTGTATTGTGTGGGGAATTGGGGGTGTGCTAGACAGCGTCGAATGTGAAGAGCCTGGTAGGATGTTGGTTATTGCTAACACTCGCATCTGCTAATTACAACAATTGGGTGAAACGGGAGACAGCTGCTATTTAATCTGAAGAGGAAACCAATGTAGTAACACTGACTTTACTTTTGTTTTATAAAAGCATTTGGCATGAGTTCTTCCCTAGTGCTAATTAAACTCACAAACTCTGATAAGAGGCTCGTTTGTTTTGTTTTATCTGCAGGGGACTGAGAAAGCCTGCAGAAAAACTCACAAACACTGATAAGAAGCTTGTTTGTCTGTGGGGAATTGAGAAAGCCGACATCAGGAGAATCTCTTTAAAATGTTCCACAGATGGCACCTTCCACCAGCGAGATTGGCAAAAATGTATAAGAATGTTAAACCAATCTGCTGGAGATGTGGCACAAAACAGGGCACGTACTTCCACATGTGGTGGACCTGTCCAAAGGTAAAAAAAAAATTGGGATAGAATTCAAAATTGGCTTATAGAAATTTCGGGATATAATCTCCAAAAAACTCCTGCTTGGGATTCCTGAAGACAAAATGGAAAAAGACACACAATATTTAATTATACATATTTTGACAGCAGCAAGATTGACTAGCACAGGACTGAAAACTCTCGAACACACCATCAAACATTAAAGTGATGCAAAAAAATATACCAAAATGCAGAATTAGATAAATTAACTATGAAATTAAGAGGTAAACAAGATTCAGAGTTTCATAGTGTATGGAAGAAGTGGTACGATCGGGTAAATCTAAAAATAGGTAATGAAAGGAAATGAAATTGGGTAAATCCAAATTATATATCATAATGAAATTAGACAAAATGTGATTATATATTGATTACTTTTAAGAGTTAAGGATTGATATTGCAGTTATACTAACAAGATAAACATAAAGCCAGTAAGATCAGTTTTAACAGGTTTATGTATTGTTTAGTCATTAGTTAGGTTTGTACATTGTTTAATGTTAAATATTTGTTTACATGTATGCACAACACAGCAACAACGTTGAAGACAATCAAATAAAAGTGTAAATAGTAAGTGTAAATTAAAAAACAGCATGTTCCCTTTTAATTATAAATTTCAATAAAGATTTTTTTTTTTAAAAAAAGAGAAAGCCGACATCAATATTTTGTGTGGCCACCATTATTTTCCAGAACTGCCTTAACCCTCTTGGGCATAGAGTTCACCAGAGCTTCAAAGGTTGCCACTGGAGTTCTCTTCCACTTTTCCATGATGACATCACAGAACTGGTGGATGTTAGAGACCTTGCACACCTCCACCTTCCGTTTCAGGATGCCCCACAGATGCTCAATAGGGTTTAGGTCTGGGGAGATCATTTCCCGCGGTGCTCGGAGACGAACGCACCAGATCAAGCCTCATTCTGGGTGTCCAGATTCCTCCCCGCTGGTGGGCTCTTCAGAACTGGAGGCTGCCTCACAGGGGCAGCCAACCTGAGGGACGCGCACCAGGATCGATGGAGGCAATGGTGATTGCCTTGAATTGTCCTGGCAAGTCCTAGGAGCTGTGGGGACAGAGGTGGCTGTGTCAGCCACCATTTTCTTCAAACACGGAGCGGAGAACGGATTAACAATTAACGCTTGTGGATTAGAGATGCAACTTTGTTTAAACTGACTTTTCAGTCAGGATGCTGGCTCCGGTGGTGTCTTCAGTCGTGGATTTTAAAAAAGCAATTAGATGGGAGTAGATTCAGCTTCCCTGGAAAGAAAAGTGGCATTTTAAGGGAGAAAATGGCTATGAGAGCTGTTTTTATATTTCTTTAAAGAGCACGGTGGATTACAAACTTGGAGAACATATAATTGACATTTGTAGCAGGTTGGGTGGTGGTCCCCCTGAACTCTGAAGGGTGCATGCATGGCAGGCCTCTTGACACCCCAGAAAAAGACAATTTTACCATTTTTCCTGCCCTTCTCTCATCTTCCCGCAGGCTTCAGCAAAGGAAGAACTGTAAACAAAGTTGGTCACCTTGAACATCAGCAAAAAGAGATAGCTCTCCCTGAGAACCTGGCTTCAAAGTCAACAGCTGGACAGCTGCAAGATCTACTTTCCCGGGGGGCATCCCCCGCCTTGCTTTCTCTGCCTACATCCCAAGGCAAAAACTCAGAAAGAAGAAGAAAAAAATAGTAATAAAGGATATTTGATTTTGGATCCTCCTCTGGTTTCTGGATCTACATTTAACAAAATTTGACTTCTCTAATGCTGTCCACATCTAAATACTAAATAATTGGGAACTCAGTTTAAAATCTGGTGGTTTGTTTGCTGTGTCAATCAATAGACTCCAAATTTGAAAAGATGCCTTCAAAAGGGACCAAAAAGGGACTGGCCTCAGCCCCTTCATCCACATATTCCAGTCCATCTCAACGCACTATAGCTTCTTTTTTACAACAAGAAAAGACTGAACCATCACTTAAGGATATAATGCAAGCAGTTGAGACAATGAGAAAAGACATAACAAGGCTGAGCGAACAGATGAAAAAAGAATCAGCAGAATTCAAACAAGAATTTAAAAATTTGCAGCAAGTTACCACATAAAATAAACAGAACATAGAAAAGATGGGGGACAAAAGAGAGAACATAGATAAAAGAGTTGAAAAACTGCAAAAAGAAAACCAGAATCTCGAAAATGCAATGGCAGCTATGGAGTTGGAGTGGCTGTTTTGCTACTTGAGATTCCAAAATGTGGTTGAAGAAGGGGGGGGGGAGGATCTAAAGGAAATAATGAGTCAACTGTTAGCAGATATAATTGGAGTGGATAAAGCTTTAATGTGGGGGACACTGATTAGATATATCGAGTTAACTCAAGCTATGCAAGAATAAACAATGTCCCGCGAGAGATACATATAACATTTCTGAGAAGAGCCTCAAGGAAGGAGGTATTGAGAGCAGTGAGGGGGACCCCCTAAGATACCTTGGAAGGAAAATTGTAGTACTGAAACATATTCCGAGGAAGATAAGGGAGACTAGGAGAAAATATCAATTTTTGACAAAGAAACTGCTTATAAAACAAATTATGTTTAGAGGGAGTCATTTGTGTTCTGGGAAGAAAAATGATTTAGATTAAATAATTGTGAAGAAGAAGAAGCTTTTTACAATGAACATAAAATCTTCCTAGAAACTGGAAAGCTGGGGCCCAGGGGGAGAGGAGAGGGGGAGAGACCAAAAAAAAGAGGGAAGAGGCCCAGGGGTCTGGACCTGGAGGGACAGGGGGGCTGTCGCCCAGAAAATTAAGATCACAAGATAAATAAGATGTTTGATGTGCTCAATAGAATATGAAAATAGTAATTGTATAACTGAAGAATTAAGAAAATATTTTAGTAACTTTTGAAAATGCTGGAGCAGGAAATTTCCTACTGCTAGTCAATTGAAAGTTAAAAATATAATGTAAAATAAGCCTTAAAATTAAAAAGATGGGGCGGTATATAAATTGAAATAATAAATAAATAAAATAAATAATCATATTGTGTAATATGCCTTTCTATCTCAAAAAACAAGGTGTTGTAACTAAATGGATGTAAAACCTTCCTTATCCTCTTACCCCTTTCCTTATCCCAATAAAATCAATAAATTCTTGTTGGGGAAAAACTGATAAAGAGAATGATTTTCAAGTTTGGAATATTAATCGCTACCTAGGATTGAACTCACAGCCTCCTGATTGTTGGGCGAGAGCTCCACCTTTAGGCTACCACACCCCTCCCTAAAAATCTCCTTGAATGACTAGCCTTAAATATTGCACTTCCCTGACGAAGTGTCCAGGACTGATTATATCCCTAGTTTTCAAAAGGTTTGCAGAAGAATAAAGAACATTCATGTTCTTTGAAGGTGAGCTTAAAATCAAGATACCTGGAACTGGGAAGGAAACTGCAGCATGAGGCTTTGCAATGTGCTGTTTACATTTAAAAATTCAGTTCATCTGTTTTAGGATTCCTAATTGTTAAAGTTTTCTTTCAAGATACACCATTCCATCTCCACCCTAATTTTTGCCCTTTTCTATGCTCCCCCACGTTCTCTGCTTCAATTCTAACTCAGCTATTTTAGATTCTTATCACTCTTTGATCACCTGCCTTATTATTTTTAACACATCTTATATTTTTCCCTACACTTTGCAGAATGTGGCTTTGTCAAAATTCAGCCTATTCTGCCATCAGCGCTGGTTTCAGTTTGCTATTAAAAGGAGCGATAAGGATACAATGATCTATAAAAATGCAACCATCAAACAAGCTTGCACTCTATTCATTCCACCATAATCCCTTAAAATCTATTCGGTTGATTATTTTATCAATTATATTTTGATAAAATTGCTCAATTTTTGAACAATAATTCTTCTGAAACAGTGATAATTACCTTTCTTTGGAAGAAGAGATGGGACTCTGCCTAAATAATTTACTAGAATGGTTCTTTGGTGTAGGAATATCTTTTTAATCTTTGATCACAAGTGGAGAATTACACCACTTCCTTTCTTTCTGAAGTTAATGTTTTCACTCAGACCTCTCCCACGGAGTAGAGAATATCTTAAAATGATAAGAACCATCCATGTGAAAGTAAGATGAGCTCTCAGCTTCTGGTGAGCAAAATATTATTTGGAATGCTTTATTTGGCATGACAAAGCAAAGAACGGAGAAGAGAATATTCTTTTAATTGCATTAAGCCAGCAAGATAAAATAAAAGCTAATATAGAAGAATATACTATACAATTAAAAGTCAAAATAATTAAGCTATGCTAAATCTCCAAACAAATTTGAGTTTCCATTAACTATATTTTAATTTAGAAATCAAATTAAATTCAAACAAAGATTCATACTGGGTAACCCCTGACTCTCTCAGAAAGATGGTTTCCATTCTAACTTCTGATCTAACAGCAAAAGAAAATTATTAAATACTTAATGAATCTAGGTACTTGCATAATGACAGTAACTGGGACAACAGCTCCGTTGCTAAGCAATTTAGTGACAAAGCACAATGTCACGTGACTACGCCAACTTATAATGGCAGTTGTGGCTGGCCATACCAATTTCGGTTGTTCAGCGAATCCCATATGTTGCAATGTCATGTGAGTGCAATTTGCAACTTCCTGCCAATTTCCCTACTGACTTTCCTTGTCGGAAGCTGACCGTGAAGATCACAAACGGTGATCATGTTACTCTGTGATGTCATTATTGCAAGCCACTTGCCAAGTGCACAAATCATAATGTTGCGCCTGTAGAGACCTTACAACAGTCATAACTACGAGGATCTTTCATAAGTCCCCCTCACTCAGCACCATTGTAACTGAATAGCTGTAGAACAAGTGGACTTTAAGCAAGAGATATGTGTAGATGTTTATTTTAATTGAATTTAGATGAATTCAAAATTAATGTTCGTCTTTGCTGGATCCATATTTTGGGGCCAAACCCCTAGAACATCAATTAAACCTTTTTGTAGGCTTGGATATATAGTGTTATTAGTTTATCGAAATATAAACTATAAAGACAAATGAAAATAATGGGAAAGAAAGGGAGATAAGAAGGAAGAGGGAAAAGTGTAGGGGAAAAGGAAAAAAGAAAGCATTTTTTAATGAAGTAGAACAAAGTAGGAACGACAACCTCCATTTTTTACTTTTACACAGTAACATGTCCTAGCGATTTATATAACAATAAATCTATCTAATCTGCAAAACTCAAAATCATAGTTTTATTTTTTTTCCGTCAAGAACAGATCCAGAAGCAGTTTCCAAGTAGAAACAGAATTAGTTATAATCTTTTATTTAGTGAAAGCACTTAAGACATCTAACAAAGCTGCTTTTCCTTTGAAATAAATAAATGCCCACTCTCCCCATTTCTCATAAATCAGCTAACATTTTCAACTAATTACTCATGCATCTGGTCAAAATTTTATTTGAGTTGTGAACAGGAGGGTAAATCTGAACAATCAATCCTACATTTAAACTTACTTTTTAAGACTAAACATCAAAATCATTGGAAGAAGGTACAATCCTACAAATCAATATTTTCATCTCTCTAGTTGGTAATGACTTTTTGTATTTTATCTTGTCTGTAATAATTTTAAAAACTTACTCCGCCGCAAATTTATCCAATGCCTTGAAGAGCTCAGTTTTTGGGGCTAAGTGTTCCAAAATGGCCTCCACTACAAGGTCAGTACTGTGGACCACAGAGACAGGATCCGTGCTCAAGGTTATATTCTTTAAGGTCTTCTCAACAAATTCTACACCAGCCTGCAAAGTTGAAAAAAGCAATAAAATTTGTTTACCGAGTGTTACACTTATCTGCATAAACAGAACTTTGCTTTAAGGCATAGGTCTTCAAACCTGGCAGCTTTAAGACTTGTGGACTTCAAATCCCAGAATTCTGGGTGTTGAAGTCCACAAGTCTTAAAGCTGCCAAGTTTGAAGAACTATGCTCTAAAGTCATGTTAACTTTATTTATTGACCAAATTTATACAGTCACCCATTTCACAAATGTAACAATAAAGGCAATAGTTAGAAAGTCTTAAATAACAATCAAAACATGTATCAGAATGTGATATTATAAAATATTATGAATCGGATCATGAATCAAGAGAGGAGGCACAAGGCAGGGATGGGTTTTAAGTTTTGGGTTTTTAAATTAAATTATTTTGACTATTTTAAATTATATAATGTAATGTTTGTTTTTAATTCCTGTAAACTGCCCCGAGTCTTAGGAGATGGGGCGGTATATAAATCAAAATAATAAATAAATAAAATAAATTAGGCATCTGTTTGTGCACACCGAACTGATCCCTCAAGTAGCAAAATGCATTAGAGAAAAGGAAGCTTTAGGTCCCCCCCCCTTGCCCTGCCCAATTAAATGATGAAATTCCACCTCTGGGGCTTCACACAATTTTCCATGTGCAGCTGTTCTGAGTCCCTCCCTCTTTGGCAGCACATGTTCCAACTGTCAGCACTGATATCTATCGCTATGGCAGAACTTCAAAGATACAATCGCCAACACACCTGAATCTGAGTTTTCCACTCTACACAACCGGGGACACATTTGCACAGTCTCTTTCAAAAAAAAAAAAAAAATGACTGCATAAAGCAGGTGCCACTTGTCTCAACTTTTGGCTTCAGGCACTGAAGACAACAAGCTTTGAAGGCAAAGTGCCTGAAGCCAAAGGTTGCTGCTACTGGAATGCTCTAACTTACAAAGGAACTGAGAGGTTCAAAAAGAAGCAATCGTCTTAAAGCTTAAAAAAAAAGCACAAGTCTTAAAAGCTGTCAAATTTGAAGACCTCTGCTTTAGGGGCTACAAACGCATATGAAACAAGTACAGTACAGAAGACACTGAAAAAAACAAAATCCATATCAATTTAGCAGCTGAAAAAACAGGCCTGCCTCCTTGGCAAGATGGAGTGCTAGAGAGGCTGAAGAATGAGGTTCCTGTTGGGAGTATAATATGTATTTGGTGCACCATGGAAGACCGACGACCAGCCCTTCTGCGTCACCATCGAGGGAAGCCATCTTGGGGGCCTGGAGAGCTGTGTTTTTTATTTATTTATTTATTTATTTATTTATTCATTCATTCATTCATTCATTCATTCATTCATTCATTCATTCATTC
>JANHFP010009501.1:82990-94527 GCA_032468135.1 Calamaria suluensis
AAAAGAAAGAAATCCTCTACCTGTCTGTCGTCTCTTGACCGCTTCGATACTGCAACTGCTACGAGAGCGAAGGAGGGAGGCAGAGAGAGAGAGAGAGAGAAAGAGAGAGAGAGAGAGAGAGAGAGAGAGAATCCTACCCATAGAACTTTACATGTTTCTATTTATGCTCAAAAATGATATCCTTTTCAAAGAGAGAGAGAATAGAACCGGCTATTCACAAGTAAGATAGGGAGTCTGCAAGAGATTTCTTGCTGCTCATAGCTGATTCTTAAACAAGACTTTCATAATTGAATGCTAGACTGCTGATTATTGGGATCCAGATTCCCAATATTTTAGTGGGGTCCTTGCCAACTAGCTGCCACCTGATTCTTTGCTGGACCTATTGGTTAGATTTGGGAATGTGCAGCTTTTTCCCTTCTCTTGATTGTAGGCGCAGAATTTGAGCAAGTGTTTACAGTGCCAGTATACTGCAGTAATTATAGTATTGGGCTAGGAGTGAAGAATCCTCTCTCAGCCACAGAAATGTGCTGCGTGGTTTTGTGCTACTTAGTCTTTCTCGCTCAATCTACCGTATTTATTGGAGTATAAGACGCACTTTCCTCCCTAAAAGAGGGTGAAAATATGGATTCCTCTTCTCCACCAAATGTAGCCCCACCCACCAGCTGGGCCCCACCCTTTGGCCTCTGTCTCGGACCATTTCAGCTTCAGCACAGCCTGATTAGCACAAGCAGTTGATTGTTGGTTGGATCAGCCTCCCAACCTTCAGCTGTTTCAGGCTGCAGGGATTGCCAGTGCCTATTGTTGGACGGGCCTCCACTATTTGCTGCAAGGACGCAAATTGCTTGCAGGCAGACGTAGATATTTTTTCTTGTTTTCCTCCCCCCCAAAAGGTAGGTGCAGATACACATGAACATAAAAGCAAGGTCAGGTTAAAAGCATGATGGCATTAGTTTTAGTTGCACAATTTCATCCAATTGATTTAAGACACATAGTAAGTCCCATGTATCCTGGTATGCAATGACTATATACAGTAGCATCCAGTATCTGAACTTGAAGCAGGAGTGCTACAAAACTACTCCTGTCCCACAGCAACATCTATCTTCTATAGCTCTACAGAGCTTTCTTTCTTTGTGGGAGAAAGTTTGACGGAAAAGTGAATACTGAGGTAACTTTAAGAGCTTGTTTTTAATATTGGACTAATATGTTTATTCTATCTGCCTTTGTAAGAGGAGCATTGTTTCATTGTGTTATTAATAAATAAGGAAGCTGTTAATTACTCTGATGTGCTTTTACTTTTCTGTTTTTACTTGTCAATCAACCTAAAAGCAAAATTTGTAAGGATATGATGCTCTTAGTAAGTGCTAGGAATACAAAGGAGGTCTACTAATTATTATAGTGGGAACTTACTAAAAAAAACCCCCACTACTAAGTTTTTGTCCTTGACTTGTGTGCATGTATGGGTTAACTTTTCAAAGCTATTGACCTGGGAAGGAAGCACAAATCTCTCTTCTTCACATATTAAAGGACTCAACTTTTTATTCAAGAGGGTGTGTAATCTGGGATCTTTCTCAACTTGCAGCTACAATTCAAAGGGCAGGTGGCAGCTGTGGCCAGGAGTTCCTTTGTACAGTCCTACCTTGTGTGCCAGGTGATGCAGTGGCTCAGCGGCTAAGATGTAGAGCTTGTTGATCGAAGGTCGGCAGTTCAGCGGTTTAAATCCCTAGTGCCGCGTAACGGGGTGAGTGTGTCCCTGCTTCTGCCAACCTAGCAGTTCTAAAGGACATAAAAATGCAAGTAGAAAAATAGGGACCACCTTTAGTGGGAAGGTGTTCCGTGCACCTTTGTCATTTGGTCATGCTGGCCACATGACCATGGAGATGTCTTTGGACAGTGCTGGCTCTTTGGCTTTGAAACGGAGATGAGCACCACCCTCTAGAGTTGGGAATGACTAGCAGATGTGTGCGAGGGGAACCTTTACCTTTATCTTACCTTGTGTGCCAGTCCTTTCTATGACTGGGAGGCCCTTCAGATGGTCATTTATATCCTGGTCACTTCACAGCTGGACTACTAAATAAAGCACAATATGTGGGTTTGCCCTTGAAAAACCATCTGAAAGTTCAAGAAGCCGGTCATCACTTATAAAGTCCTCCATAGCACAGTGGCTAACTATTTGAAGGATTGTCTGTCCTCCTTTGTTTCTTCCCATCTGGCGGAAGTCAAATCAACTAAATGTCGCCTTATGGGACTGAAGAAGCATATCTCCTTCTCTGTTTCATCATATGTCCCCTGGAACAGCTTCCCTCCTCCCATATATGACTCCTACTCTTTCATATCATATGACTCTCTTGGGATTGAATGAATTTAACAAACTCGATAAATATATAGTTAGGTAAATAAAGATTAATCAAAATTATTCTTCCTTTGCTCACGTCTTACACAAAAATCAGATGGTAAGCTTCATGATATGCATTAATTCAGGGCAAGTTATACACAATATTCCATTTATGGGGAAAGTAATAATTTTAGGAGACAGGAAATGTAACATTATACCAGCTGACAAGGAACGGTTGTTGGGAATGCGATTTATTTGTTTTGGAAAAGGCAATATTTTCAACAAATCAAAGAATGCAGAAATGCGATCTTATGTAGTTCTTAGGATATCTTGTAGTGATCATATTATAGCAGTGCATTCATTAGTAAACCAGTGAGTATTGTTAGAGTATTGATAGATATAAGATAGATTTTTTTCTTCCTTCTTTTCTTTTTTAGTTTTCAATTTTAATTTGTTTGAGGTTATCTCGTTTTAGTTTTTGAAAGTTTTTTTTAAGTTTAGAGATGTTGTGTTAATTGTATTTCCATAAAATTAATAAATGAAAATGAAAATGACTTTAATCACAAACAATGCATATGAAATTCAGATGTTATAATTCTCTGTCTCTCTCTAAATTTACAAAACTATTTTCTAAAATAGAATAAGATGCGACATTCATATTCGCTGGATTTACTGATTCTTCTATTCCTACTCCACCCTAAGGGCAGAGACTGTATACAATGAGCTGGAGAAAAACTTCCTATGCTTTATGTTTCCTTAACTTTCTTAGGAAAAAATGTAGAAATACCACAGAGGCTGGATGCCTGCCAGATGGTATTTGTTTCAGGTTTTAAAATATTTTTTCTTAAAGTCGCTTAAAAAGGCTTTTGAAACAAAAATAAATAAATGGAGCAACCATTTCCAAATAGTATTTCAAATACAAAATGGCTCTGAAACACGCAGGATGAGAATTTGAACAGTTCATGCTAAAGGAGCTCCTCCCAATAGCCTCTCTCTTTGAGTAGCTTGTTTTCTAAATGTGCTTCTTAGGAGAAAGTTATTGTAACTTGGCTCCATCTGCAGCCCAAGGTTTCACAGGCACAAGAGCAATCGGGAGGAGGCAATCCAAATGTTTAATATGGGCGAGGAGAGGAGGGGGAAGTTAAAAAAAAGAAAGAAATGAAAATACAGTACATGCAACCCAGGGAAAAATATTAGTCTTGCGTCTAAGGTTCTGAAAAGATTTGTCTAAAGCGTATATTTTAATGTGAGCCATACAGGTGTTTTCCGTGCCGTTGAGACCCTGTGAGGAGGCCTGGGGGCAAACCCAGGAAGATCATATGGCATAATGTAACAGGAAACTTTCCTCTGCAGCATGCTTCAGTAGGAAAATGCAAATCAACTTATTTCCTTCTTCGAGGAGGATTTCAGATAAGGGGTCCTGGGGCAACGTAACCCCTCCCTCAGTTCTCCTTCCATCACCCATTCTCCAGTTTTTCTTGTAACATGCTTTGGGAAGTGGGGGTGGGGAGAAACATCAGGCGTTGAGATGAGGAAGCAGATGCATAATAATGAATGAGGGAAAAGGAAGTGCATATTTGGGAGGAAGTGAAGGACATTATGATTGTACCGGAATCTCAGTGTGGAATGCAAAGCTGAGCGAACCACAAGTTTGCTCAGAGGCCACTTGTCCAAAAGGGTCATTAGCAGTAAATTGTACAGTCCTCTCCCTCACTGACTGGCAGGATCAAGGTGAGCAGTTTGAGCCATTCTTGGCTGAGAATAACAAGAAATCAGAAAATAATCTCTCTTTTGCCCCCTAGTGAAAAATTCAGTCCGTTCCTACAACTCCAGATGGTTATGCTTATGTTGGATTGAAATAGCACCTGGTTATCTCACCTTTAAAAGTTTAGATTTCTTTTAGAATTTTAGAGCAGAGCACTACACTCTTTTGTAGAGGAAATCTAGTTTTTAGATTTCTTTTGTTAATTTTTTAGATTTGTTATGATTGCCCACTCCAAAAGTCTGGGTAGCCCAGACTAAATCAGATAAGGCAGTAAACAGCATAAAATTATGTCAGGGCCCCTATCAATATCTAGCATCCACAATTAATTGCAGGTCTGGAAGCAGAGTGGTGGGCCTCACTCAACTAGGAAGGCACACTTCTGCTGTCCCACAAGATGGCAATGTTTAATTGAAGAGACGTAGAAAATATCTACTCTGATGGTGGAGTTGAATGGACCTTGCTTGATAATGTAAAAGACTCATGGCTTTTCAAAGGAAGTTTGCATCTAGATTACATAGTCAATCTCTGACCTGCCTTGAGAACCTTCTGCCAACTCATCACAAATGAAAGCATTACCTGGTGTAAATATTTGCCCATAGCCTTATCTGTTGATATAATTGAGGCAAGCAATGCAGACATTTCAAATCTGCTACATGCAAAACCTTTATCTGTTGCATAGAACAGCACAGAAATGTCTCTCTGCTAGCAGAGGTAGACCTTTACTTTTCCCAAACTTTCTGAGAGTCATCCCTGTAGCAACATAGTCTTACGCACATTTATGTCCCTCTATATAAATCCCACCAAGTAGAATAAGGTTAGAAGCAGTGATACACTGAAATTGAACTCCACTTCAAGGAGTGGAGAGGTTACATTTAAGGAGATTACTTAAATGTATTATAAGTTTGCAGTTCTTAAAAAAAATATATGAGATTTTGAATCTCATGATTATTTGGTTAAAAAAAAACAAAATTGTTAGTTTATTTATGATCAAAGCCTCTATATAATTGCCTCTAGATGATATGGGCAGCACATAAATCCTATAAACAAACAAACAAACCAATAATAAATGAATGAATGAATGAATGAATGAACAAATTTTAAACATAGTGAAGAAAGTGTGCAAGAGAGAACAAAATCCATTCATTGGTGGAGGAAATAACTGAATCAGTTTTCCTAGGCAACGGTTAAGTATCTATGCCATTGAGCTAGGATTTTCTTTGACTGTGAGATTTGAGTATTGCAGTAGAGTAGATGGTTGTTTCATGAAGCACAGCCTGCAAGTACCTGATGTAACGTTACTACTATAATTCTTTCCATAATGTAGGTTACTGAAAGTGTTGTACTACTGTCCAAATCCCATATCCTCAAAGATCTTCAAGTTAAAACATAGTCATGCTCTTTGAGGGCAGTGTACTCTATCTACAATACATATTTTATAACTTCACAACTCCATTTGTATCTCTCTCTGCAAGTTGTTCAGGCCAAAAGTCTTTCTGCAGATATGTTTGCAATGCACAACTTGTTTACTGTTCAGAAGTGTTGACTAGTACAGGTATTCTCAGACTCTTTCTGTTGCAACAACACGCTAATTCAGGTGATTTCGTTAACCATGCCATGACTTTCTAGTAGTTAATAAATCAAATATACAAGGATACTTATGAAAAGTTTAGGAATGTATGTATTTTATTTCTCCTCCCTAAAACTTAAGCAGATTTGTTGGTAACTTGAAGAACAGGGCATAAAGGACTAGAAACAGTGGTCTGACCATAAAGGAGCTTTGAATGCATAGTAATAGAGAAGAAGTACTTTGAAATATGCATGAACCCATTATTTGTCTTCTGTTATTGAAGGAAACCAATTCTCCACTAATGGCACTCTTAAAGCAGCAACACTTTTTATGAACTCAGAGAGAAGACTAAGTTGCTTTAATAAACAGCAGGGAGTTGTGTTTCCCAAGAGGTAGATTCTCACTTTGGCCAAGTACAAATGTGTATGTCCCTAATGTTTACCTCTTCGAGCTTTGCTTTCAACCCATCTCCTTGTCAGCGATGGTAAATATAGTTTGCCAGTTTTGTTTGTTTGTTGTTATAGAATCCTAATTTTAGAAAGTGTCATTTAGGCCATAAAATTCAACCCCAATGCTCAGTAAAGGAATTCAAATGTATTAAATGTATAGTCTGCTTATTTCCCCTCCAACTTTGAATAGTGTACAACGTAAGATAATTAATATAGATTATCTAAAGCCCTACAAATGGGACACCACTAAGATAAACCTTCCACAAGGGGTCCATGAACCATATCAGTCCAAGACTGAAGGAAATAACCAGGTTTTAAGAGCTCATCCAAATAGGGCCCATTCAAATCTCTGGAGAGACTCTGGAGATGCCTTCCAGATGGCAGGTCTGCCTACTGAGAAGGCCCGATTCCTGGATCTTCTGTATAGCCGCACAAAGCAGTATGTTGCATGAACATATGTTGACTAAAACTACCCCTTTGGCTGTATTCTGGAAGAGCTGTAACTGCTGAGAGGTATTCAAAACCTTTCCACGTATAATCCCACATATCATTGCAGTAATCTACATGCAAAGTAACCAAAACATGTACAACTGTTGCAGGTTTGAGACAAACTGGTACATTAAAAATCTAAGGAGATTCTCAATCATCCAGATTGTAGTGTCTCAAAGACACTTTTCAAAAGACAACTGGACTTTCTTGTGTGTTTTTTCCTCTTGAAATGTTTTGCTTGTCATCCAAGAACTGAATAAGCTTCTTGAAGGAGAAACAAAATGTTTTTCAAAGGAAAACAAAAAACAAAAAAAATAAGTCAGACTACCTTTTGAAAAGCACCTTTGGGACAATTGGGATGCCTTTGCACTAAATAAATTTGTGCAAAGGCATTCCTATCAGATGGCTGTTGGAATCCTCTTTATGCTGGGAACCACCAATGTAGGTGGATGAGAATTCAATTGAAATCTTTTTTTTTAAGAGTTGGTCAAAATTAGCAAGTAAATTTTTAAGTATATTTTTCACATACCAAATGAAGATGTGACTCTGCTCACTGCTTGCTTCCCTTTCTCAACTTCACCACTATTACTACTGTGAAAATGCTGCTTTTATGTATGCCCTCCCCCCACATTCCCTAGCTATAGTATTTTCTATTTGTGGTCAGCATTGTGTAATAATGGGACATGATAGGAAGGATGTCCAGTTTGGGATGAGGGATGCAAGAAATTGGGTGGATGTGGTCCAATGACAATGACTTTGCTTGCTTGTGCTTTTCTTCCAGAAGACCAATGCTCGTCACTTACTATAAATTGAAATAACTAACCCTTAGACCAGAACCTAACTTCATAGCCTTAGTTGGTATGTAAAAATATTCTGTTTAAAATCAGCAGTAAAGCTAACATGAAAGTGCCAATAAATAATATATGCAAAGCATGTTTTTTTATCAATATATAAAGAAAATGTGGAGTTATGGAGCTGCTGAAAACAAGCATTAGGAGATGTAATGAAGCAGGAATTAGAACAGGTCCTCTGGCCATTATAAATGAGAACACCAGGTACCTTGAGAACAGGAAAACTGATGAGTACAGTCTGTTCAGGAGAGAAGGAGGGAAATTTCCCCCAGGAACACATTTCAAATTACTTATTTATGAACTGATGAACTGGGAGACCACCTATAGAGAGACAGGAGCAAGCAGCCTGCAGCAGACAGCTACACAACTCCCAACTAATTGTGATGCTGTTGTCTGTTAAAACTCCTGCTCTCCAGCTGGGCTTTGGAGGCACAGAACCTAGGCATCAAGTCAAAGTCACACTTTTCATTCTCTCTGGGACAAATAAATATATACATGCAAATTTTAATCTGGCAGATTCCTTAGGCAAGAGTCCAAGAAACAATGGCTTTAGTCTTGCCAAACGTAAAAGAACGCCAGCGTGTGTAGGAGAGGAGCTTTCCATACTGATAACGCCACCAATACAGAATTCCCTCCCCTCTAAAAGTCATGGGAAAAGTCAAAGCAGAGGAACCCAGAATTCAGGGATGTACTTACAGAACTGTAGTTGTTTGGAAACTTTTTTTCCCCATTCTCATCAGTATATTTGAGCAGAGCCTGAAACTTGCTTCTGAATGTTCGTCTTAACTGTCGTGACTGTGCCTTGCAATTAATCACTCACCTGATTTAGGGACAAAGGAATATCAAGAGATCAACTGCAGCATTAGAACCAATTATTTCCTTCCTTCCAATGGATAGATTCCATTTTTGTTTCTTAGCTGCTATTTAATATTTCTGCCTGCATACGTTCATTCTGACCATGATTGGATTTTGCTTGATTTCTTGGTTTGTTTTGTTTAATTATTCTATTTTTATTTTAATTTCACAAGAAGCTTACGTAAATATTATTTGATATTGATATCTGTATGAAGTTAAGGAATGGAGGAAGGAAGAAAGCGGTAGCCATCCAATAAGAAATTCCAAAGGCAGGATTGATAGTTGATTAAACTATTTGCAATCATAAATTAGGAAATAGTCATATTTTTCATACAGAGCAGCAAGAATCTACAGTCTGATACAAACCAGATTCAGACTGGATGGTCTTTGGGATACTTTTTCCAGATATTTTAGATGGCTAATACAGATCAATTGTAGCCAGTTATAATAGGGTCAGACTTTTGGATGAGTGCAAATCTTTCTGATTTTTTACAAATGTAAAATAAGATACAAAAGAATCAACAGTACCGTATCTAAGAATAATTGGTCCCATTACTACAGAATAATTTCCACAGCACTCCCTTAGTGTCCAATGATGTCTGCCTGAAAATGACTTAATCCTACTCAGAACTAGTGTTAAAATAACCTGTCATCCATTCTGCTATGTGGTGCTGTATATTGAAAGGAGAAGAATGGGGGGGGGGGGAGGATATAGAAAGAGAATGAAAAGAGAAATATCCATGGGCTTCAATCATTTGGAAGAAATCATGATTTTTTTCAGAAGACTGTCTATTGATAGCATTTACACTATTGAAAGATGACAGTTACACTGTAGAAGGGTGGCATAATGCATTGCCAGCTACTAGGAAATTCTGTATCACTTTTGGGCTATTGAGTTATCAAATTAATGTCAAGGTAATTGTCATTTGTGAGTATAACTGCCAGGATAACTACATTTAGATTAAAAAAAAAAACATACTGCTTTTGATCAGACTCATAAACTGCTCTCATTTTTGAAAAAGTTTTACAAAGTCAATTAAATACTTTTTTCATCAGAAAAAAATGATTCCTTTTAGTTTAACCAGTAAAGATATCTTGATAACTTCATGAAGATAGAACCAATTATGTTTTTGCTAATCATTAATATCCACTAGTTTACCAGCTATAATTTTATTTATCTTCTCACTGAAAAAAAAATCTATAAAACAGCAAGACAAACAAGTTTATGATCAGACCACACTAAAAATCAACTGCAAAATATATCAAAATGATAATCCACATGGCACTAACAAAATGAAATGAACACAAACAATAAATTACAGCAATACATTTAAAAGCTAAAGGGCCATTTAGATAAAATAAAAACAACCTCAAGTCAAGCTCTGTAACTATGGCTATATGACTATGTTTGTGTAATTCTCTTGGCAACTATTTTAAAATACCATACTAAATCAATCAATAAATATTTTTTTTCCCCAGAAAATCTAGCTTTATGATTCTTTAATGATGTCCCGTCCAAGTTTATAAACCAGGACAGACTCTTCTTAGCTTCCAAGCCTATGTTAAGGAGATTGTTGATGCTACTTGTTCAAATTGTTCAGATTAACATCACACCCAGATCGGATAAAGGAAGAGCTGAATAATGTTGGATATGCCTTCCCAATATCAACTCTGAACATTTTCCTCATAGTCTTGAGTGTTCAGTGCTATGATGAGAGGCAGCCTATATTACTGAGTTTTGATACATTATATTACCTTGAATTATTATGTCCAGTTCCGGACACTGTTCTTTAAAAATGTTCACAAACTGGAACAGATACAAAGAATTGCAATGAAAATGATCAGCAAACTAGAGGTTGTCTGATTAGGAGAACATAAGGGAATTAGGTACATTTAGCCTTGAGGACCGAAAGAAGTGTCACACGAAAGAGGGCCATACTGTAGTCCATACAGAAGTTTGTGATTCTAAACAAAAGGAATAATATATATCTACTGTATCCAGTGATTGATTCTGGCTGAATGTTAGAAAATGTTCTAGTGTTAAGAGTTGCTTTAGAGTGGAAGACTCTGAATGTTCAACCAGGAGCTGACCTGCCAACTTTTGGGCATGATCTAATTTGATTCCAGCACTGAACAAGGGATTTGAAGACTTGCTTACTTAAACAACCCCTTTCCACTATATGATTTTATGATTGATCTCAATCCTACTGTTGGGAATGAGAACACTTAAACTGCTTATTAATGTCATTGGGCTCCAACATCATGTATATTGTGATTGAGAGGAATTAATCAAATCCATATTTAAAGACAATTATGGCATGACTGAATGTCTACGTTAAGTAGGGCTTCGGAGATGAGCATTACCACAATGCAGAAAATACTTATAGCCGATTCAGGTTTGTTGTGGAAGTGTTACATTTATGTTATTTATTTATTTTGTCAAGCATATATAAGATTACAGATATTAATTTGAATTTTTCCTGTTAGTATAATTTATGAAGTACAGTTCTGGACTATAAAATCAATTATTTATAGCTAACAGTATTATTCTAATAAATAATTGTGAGGAAAAGAAACAAAAACAAAAGATTACAGATATAAGTATAAACTTGATTATGAAAACATGAAATGGATACAAATAAATGGGAACATTAGGACAGGGATTGTAGGCATGCTGGTGTGCTTATGTACACCCCTTACAGACCTCTTAGGAATGGGGTGAGGTCAACAGTAGACAGTCTTAGGTTAAAGTTGTTGGGAGAAGAAACCACAGAGTCAGGTATTGCATTCCAGGCATTGACCACTTTGCTGCTGAAGTCGTATTTTCTGCAGTCAAGTTTGGAGTGGTTTATATCTATTGTGTTCTTGTGTATTGTTGTGGTTGAAGCTGAAGTAGTCACTGACAGGTAGGATTCAATGCTATGAATCATTAATGAAAAGGGAAAAACCAATACATTGACCCTCATATCTTGGCAATATGGAGGGTGCATAAGCCACTTGATCTGCCTAAGAAGCCAATGTTCATTTATTCAGATTGGGGTTATATTCTTCCAAAACTGAAGGACCAGGTTCAGAGTTTAAGATCTCTTTCTGGTCCACCTTTGTTATTAGGATTTATGTAGCATTGTTTTCATAGTGTACATTTTGTACATGATTTAAGTGCCAAAGCCCACTGTAATAACATTGCAAAAAAGGCGTTAAGGGTTGTAAATCTAATCTTGCGCAGCTT
>JANHFP010009501.1:172479-182971 GCA_032468135.1 Calamaria suluensis
AACCGTTCTTCATATGTTTTTGTCTCCAGTCCCCTAATCATCTTTGTTGCTCTTCTCTGCACTCTCTCCAAAGTATAATTGTTCAATTAAGTAAAAACTTTATTTAGATTACCATAATTATTCTGAATATAAGATGTATAAGAAGATGTGTATTGTCATGCTTAAGATGTAGATCAAACCAAGAAATCAACTTCATATTAAAAGTAAAACAATTTTTATTAAGACTGACAATAGTAGCATAATGACTATGTTTTATTTATTCATTAATCAAATTTATATAACCAGACATCTCACAAAAGGTGTTGGTTTTACTCCTTCCATTTCTTACGTTCATGTAAATTAGGGGTCTATCTGAGACATTTATACATAGCTTTCTCATTGTTTTGATTCTAGAATTGTTTCCTTCCTTGTTGTGAAAGAATCCATGGCAGTACTACTTCTAAGTAAATACTGATCAATCCTTACCTTACCACCTACTTTCAATTTGATGGACAAATATGCCAAGCTCTTGGAGGAATATCAATGTGGGCACCTCTCTCATGTTATGGGGGTAAGAAAATGAAACATTGGCAATCAACCTCAGAGAGTTCTACATGATGCTTTATAGTTTATACCTATACTATGCAGCCTAGCCTATATTTTTCCTATTTCAAGTAGAATGTAGAACAACAGAAAACATGCAAAAAGTAGAAACAATGTCAAAGCTAACAGCACTGAACATTTACCAATGTGTGCTCCAGTTAAATCCAACTTCCGATTCCCAATTGTCACTCAGATGCAATGCATGTATGGATTCAGTGTCTAGTTTTCCTTCTGCAGAAGGCCAAGTTGCATCAATGAAGGCTTTCTGAATGTAACATTTCAAAAGTGAGATAAAATAGTCACACTGGCAGTGTTCTATGATTTTTTTTTATGATCTAGTGGTCATTGTGCTTTGGACAAATAATGCTATTGCTTCTTTGTGTAACAAGAATAACAGTCTGCCTACTTCAGAAGAAAATCAAATTCTTTGGCTAAGAGGAGTCATTTTAGAAGTATATGAAATTCATATGTATCCAATATTTAATCTGTCAGTTTCATATAAATTAATTGGTATGTAGCTGCCTAATGCAAACCAGCCAAGATTCTGTTTTCTGCTTGAAAATATAGATTAAGTAAGGGCTATGTTTGCAAAAGGGTGGGAATGGGAAAATCTTGGATTCACTCAACCAAGGGGGTTGGCATGCAGAGATGATCATTGTCAGCCACACTCCTAGAAGATTTCTTCCTCCATTGTTGTGGGATGTGATTAAATTACATCATTTTCATTTTTTCCATGCCTAACTCTCACCACTTTAAATGATTTGTCCATTGCAATCAAATATGATCTTCAAGTTTCAGTTTTCTTTTTTTTAAAAAAAAAATACACCCCCTTCTTAAATCTGAAAAAGTGTTTTGTGGGATGGGAAGAAAAGAAAGAAATTAGAAGGGAATTTTTAGTAATTCGCTTTTAAAATACTGTAGAATCCAGCTGAGTTTTACTCCAAACATGCCTCAATGAAAACCAGACTGTATTTCTCTCGTTCCCTGGAAACTGTCAATATGTTAATTCCATTGCTCTATACATACGTTTATAAGGCTGCATTGAGGATGGTAGAGAAATGGGAGTGGGAATGGAAAGCAAGATAGCAAAGTTAAGCTTTCACTACTTAAAAAAACATGACAATAATATATATGGATTTTTGATTTAATACCATTAAAACTTTACAAACAACACCATTTTGGTAATATTCTACACATTAAGTACCATTTTGAATACTTACAGTGCCATCTAATGCAAGATTAGGAAGACAGACTGCATCCTTTGCAAGGGCAATATATTTTTTCCCTAAAAAAACATTTTTTCCTTGAGTAAATTTTATTTCTTTCCTACTCCTGTTGTTCAAACAACACTGAAAAGTCTTGTGCTGCAATGGTGATTAATACTGTTAAGGTAATCAATAGTTTTAGGTCTGAAAGAGCCAAACACTACTGATACAATTAGGTGGAGCCCTCTGCCTCTGGAATTTGGTGGTTATGAAAATGGTACCTGTGGATCTAGTGATGCCTCTCCTTTCAAGACAAGATATTAATTGTACAAGATCCATCTCATATTTACTCATTTATTCAATTTACATGGTCACCCATGAGAAATACAACTCTAACAATACTTAAAATAAGATTAAAACAATATAACAGAATCATAAACAACATACAGCAGCTGAGTAACCAACTTACAATTAAGATGTTCATGAGATGGGCTCGACCGCAACCCAGGTTTAATGTCAAAACCAGTCTTCAAAGCCATATGAAAAGATACCAGGTTTGCATATATTACTCCCCATACCTTCCCAAGGTCAGCCAGCATGTGACTAGTCTTCACTGTGGTAATAGATTGCATATGTAGGCCACATAAGCTTCCAGTCCTATTACATAGAACTTCATTTAATCCATTTAATGAAAATATTATACAGTATCATTTATATTCTGTCCTTCACAAGCTTTCTTTGGATAGAATTTTCAACCTTAAAATACCAAATGGAGCTACATTGCAAAATTGGCAATTAGGACATTTTGAATGCACGCTAGGCACTGTCCAAGAAATTACTACTAGTTTCTTTTCAATTCTTTCAGTTCTGATATTGTCATTGTCTTTCCTCCTATCATCTGAGGTAATAGGTTGGGGATGGATGCAGATATGTTAGATTTATACCAGGATTGTTTGGTTCTCTTCTTTTTCCTTTCTTTCTGGCCAAACAATGGCCAGAATAAAACAATGGTGAATTTTCCTCAGCTATCAACTTTATTACAGTTTGCAAACATTTGTTGCAAAGCTGAACTGGGTATTTTTCTGGGGGAAAAGTCACCAAATTGAGTGGCTGCCTGCTTCGAAGCCCTGAGATGGAGGTAATTAGCTCACAGTGTGTGGATAGTGATCCACTGCAGCTCATCCATGGGACTGAATGTCAGACCCTGTTTATCATCTCTACTGCTAGGCCCAATTTGGCACCAGTGGTAGTGGCTACTCAGGGGAAAAGACAAGGCCTCAGCCAGCCTGGATGATTAATTATCTTTCACACAAACACTGGTCCTCTGAGGTCAGAAATGAGGCTGCAGGGCAGTGAATATATGTGGCTTTCTTTATTGTGCTTGAATGTTGTGACTGCTTAAAGGAAATCAGCACTATTGGTATTAAGACTAGATGAATAACATTACATAGGAAGAAGGAAATTGCATATGTATATACACAAACATTCTCAGAGTCTGTGACAGAACCTTTGAAATTTGCATTCTGTTTTCAGGGTAACCAGGTTTTTGCATAGTCCCTTCTATACATCTACCAGGTCTTATTCTATATCTTCTTAAAAATGAAAGGAGCAGAGGACTGCCTTGGGAACAATAGTCACTGATATTATTGTTAGTCTATTCCATTCTACATTCTAATGGGCTCCCACTAGGGCTTCATAAGAGAAGAAGTTGTAAAAAGACTTTAAGATTTAATTCTTACCATTTAAAAATACAAAGGCCTTTTGATCATGGCTCAATATTCAGCCTGAAAAAAAATAAACATATTCCAATGAATGCATATTCAGGAATTGAAACCCATTGAAAAACTGTACCTGGCTTTAGAATAGCGGTACCACAACATTAGCTCTATTTGTATAAATTGTCTGCAGGTATAATGATATGTAGATTGGGATTTACATCATCTGGCATAACTGTCTGCCACTTTCCTTTCAGTCACTATTTTCTGTGACATGCATGCCCAACCTCCACCTTCCCTTGAAAATACAGACCTCAGTTATCGACTGAGTCAGATAATCCTTCTTACATCCCATAGTTTTTATGAAAGTATGAACTCAGAAAGGTGTGAACCATATTTGAGTTTTCTGTTTGATGAAATGCCCCTGGCAGTAGTGGAAGGGCATTTGTAAAACAAACCCTCTCCCAATTAAATAGACATTTTACTTCTAAAAATAATGTGGCCAAAATTTCAAAACATTGCAAAATCTCAGGTAATTGAATATTTTTTCCAATAGATAAAGATGAAGAAAAAAAGAAATATCGGTATTAAGGTTGTACGGTAATTAAGAAGGTAATTATGTATGGATTTTAATTTATTTACTGTTTTTTTCAATTATTGTATATATATTATTTTTGGTTTTGGTTTTTTGTGTGTTTGTTTGTTGTTGTTTTTATGTTGAGTATGTCTTTTTATGTTAAAATTCAATAAATATTTTTTTAAAGGTGTGTGCATTTAAACACTCTCAAAAATTCAGTTAATATTTTTATGAGTAGTTATTTTATGTGAATTTTGGATTTGGTTTTGTATGTGGGAAAATGGTTGGGGTATCCATATTTCCTTATGTTTCCCTTTGCTCTTTATCATTATCCTACATTGTTCTAATGAAATAGCGTTTCTCTGAAGCACTGTAAAAAGTGACATTGGACTTCCATTAAACAAAAAATAATAATTCTTATTTCAGACAGAAGCTTTTCTTGTTTTTTCTGTGAATAGAAAGAAGCTTTCAGTTGTAGACAGTCTCAATGGCCATAACCCATGAAGCAGATGGAGTTAATTTAATTCACCATTCCTATATTTTACCCTCTGAAGAGGCAATGCGGAGGAAACTCTTGGGAATACACCCTGTCTCATCTGTCTTAGATCCTAGAAACAGAGTTGCTAGGGATTGACCATTATGTATGCATATATGTAAATTGTGTTTATTTGTTTGAATTTTTCAGCATGTGGAAACAGAAGCTCAGAATTACAAATACTTACTCTTGGATTGCAGTCCCAACTGCTAGCATCATTATGTTATCATTTTTTAATGTGAAATCTGCTAAGGGAAGGGGAAAAGGAAACAAAAAGTTTCACATTTGTCCCACATATATTTGGTTTCTCTAAACTTCCTGAGAAGAATATATTGTGGTTCATCTGGGAAAATCAAATTAAAATCATCTACTTTTAATTCACCCGTATCTTCCCAGGGTTTAATCCTCTTTTTTTCCCTTACCAGAAACAAAACAAAAGAAAAAATCAACTTTCTGGGATGAGTAATTGAGTCTTCAAAAACACATATTGTAATTATTCTTTTCTTGTCTCTTTTTTAAGGACTGTGTTTCTGTTGTGGGGAGGGTTTAATGATTTGATTTTCCCAGGCATTAAGAAGAAATTGAGGGGAGGGGAGTCAGTTTAGGGGAGCCCCCTTTGGGTTATTTTGTTATGCTGTTTGGTCAACATTTCATATTTTGTACCTTATATTTATACATTTTACATGTTTTAATGTTATATGTGTGGGTGGGGGGGTGTTGTTTACTGTTTTGTTTGTGTGTGTGTGTTTTATCTCACCCAGTCACCCAGTATGACTTTGGTGGGCTTAAAAATCTAGTAAATAAACAAATAGAGACACATTCTGTTTTAATCTTCAGTAAGCAGTCTTTTCATTATAGTTTTAAGTTGATCTTTTTATTATTCATAAGATGCATTTCTAGCTATATTTACTTTCAAAAATTTAAAGTAGAAACAAACATGAAAGATCACTGAAATGAAAAAAAAACACATTACTAAAGTACAATGCAGCACCTTATTTTTCTCTTTGAGGACTTCTCCCAAATATATATTTAGTATTTAGCAGTATTTAATTATCTGTTTTAATAATTAAGGATTAGTACAATATTCTCATAAAATAAATAATATGATTATACATGAACAGTTTGTAGCAGATGCAGTTGGCAACAGACTTAAACTAAGAGAGATGAGACAATTTTTGCAACCAGAACTTTTTAATATCAACATTTCACAAAATAAATATGTTGCCTTAAAGTTGATAATTTTACTTCGTTTATTTTAAACCATTTTTTTTAGAATTCACTATTGCCAGAGTTCTACTCTATTTCCTTCCTAAAATATCACTTTAACCCTGTAACATGCTGCTTTGTTTTCTATAATTCTATTTATCTGCTTAAGGCTGTCATGACTTATATCATATTTTAAACCCTATGCCTTAAATTGTAGTTTCACCTTAACTTTATTGCTTTTTCAACCGCATATTTTATTCCCATTTACCCTTGTCAATTTCAACCAAGTTGCCCAAAGTCACTTGTGTCCATTGACTGAAACTAGGGCTTATTGGTTGGTGGTTCATCAAGTAGTTTGGAAAGGCTATAGCACTATAGGCTACTAGTGCTTTTGGGCCTTTTTTGGGATTGTCAGTATTTTGTGTTTTGTTGCAGACTTCCTGGGCTGCAATGTCAGTACTCTGGGCCTCAAAGAAATTCCCAACACCTTTAACTTAATTCTCTGCTAGTGCTCTGGACTTCATATAATTTCCTAGGAATTCACACTTTATGTAGTGATGGTGGTTGGTATCCTTTGTTTCTACACAAGAGAAGCACACCACCAGACGCTTTGGAGAAAATACACTTATTTAAGGAAGCAGATCATTTGGTGGTAGTTAATAAGACTCATTCAGTTAGATGGGGATTGGAGAATGGAGGTTACTGAAGTTAGAAGGTCAAGACATATTTGTGTAGCTAGTGACAAAACTATTTATTAACAGGAAGGCTGATCTTTGCACTGAAAGTTGTTGACATTCTCAGTGTATTTCTGAGCCCTTTACAAGCACTTCTGGAATAAAGGTGAGCCTGGACTTCTGCTTTTCATCCTGCCAGATTATCATTAAATTTGAAGAGTCTTAAAATAAATACAATAAAAGGGGACAGGAAGTCTGACAGGCACCACAAAAGGCTTGCATAGGCACCACTTTGGCTTTGAGGCTTGGGTACAATGAATGAATAAGAATAACAAGTTTGAGAAAATTACATCCCCAATGAAGGGAATGACTATGTGTTAAGCTGTGATAGGCGTGCAAAGGTCCTGATCACTTGCTAGGCAGAGAGTCTGTGGCACAGTGTTTCTCCACCTTGGGAGCTTGAAGATCTGTGGCTGGGGAATTCTGGGACTTGAACACCACACATGTTCAAGCTGCCAAGGCTGAGAAATCCTGCAGAACCCAACAATTCTGTTTCTAGTTTGTAGCAGCAGCAGCATGGAATTATTAGCATTTGGAGCAGCTGCCTGGAAGCACAAGGTTGGTTGCACTTATCTTGCTTATTAATGCTAAATGACATTTCAGGGCAAAGCTCTGGCAGTGAAAATCTGCTCTAAAACTAATCCATGGTGAAACCTGGCTAGCCGAAGCTTTGGCTACAGCACTTTTTAAAAGCAATTCTGCAATGTTAGATTTATGACTTTTTTATTTTTGAAGGATACAATCCATTAAGCCCTCCTCCAGCAACAAAGTTCATTGATTTCAGTGAAACTCATTTTCAGTTTATTGCTAGATGAGGATTAACAGCACAATCTGATTTATGTTTACTCAAAAGTAAACCCTATTATGTTCAGTTGGCCTGACTTCCAAGTAAAAAGGAATAGAAAAACACTCTAAATTACCAGTTTTCATCTTATTTCTTTTTTTAAAAATTGCTTTTCTCTCAACATGTAGCAAAACGAGAGGGAAAAATACTTTGGGGCAGAGAAACCCAAAGGGATGTCTCTGTGATGAGCATATATAGCAAATCAGAAAGGCAGCACATACAACTGCTGGTTTGACAGAATCATTTCCACTCAATAAAAAAGAAGAGCCTTTCCCAGGAAGATCTGTGACCTTGATTCTTCAGAATTGGTTAACCTGTTGTGTATATTTCATAGATGAATTCTGCCCCACGATTTTCACTTTGCTATACCCTGTGATAGATAGAGACACACAGCATCTGCTGTTCATGCTCCTTCCCAGACTCCTGAAGCCAATCTTGTGGTGCCAAGGGAAGCACTAACGTAAGCAAGAAAAGAAATTATGCAAAAGAGCGGAGAGCAGATTTACTCTTCCAGCTGCTCTTCCTCCACACTAATCAAGGCCCTGTCTGAGAAAGCCTGTCTAGATAGCATTTGGCTACTGGAGATCCTACATGCTGCTTACCAATCTTTGGAATTTTCCACCTTTGGGAAGCCTGCAGTCTTTATAATGAATCTCTGTTGCAGATTCTGTCACTACAGTAAATCATTTTGGAGGCTGTTCTAGGACTCGCTACAGCAGTCTCTTCCTCTGTCCTGTGCAGATGTAGTTTGTGATCAGCAGGAGAGAGATGACACTACAGACATTTCAGCCTAAAGGAAGCTGCTTTCTAACATGTTTTCCGAACCTTTACATTCTTTCCTTGTGCCTCTGTATTGCTGAAGAATGAAGTTAGCATCCTCTTCTCTTTGGGGAATGTCTATCAATTGTAATTACAGAATAAAGGCTTGAAATTTCCAAACAAATCCAGGTCTTTATTGCTGCGGTTCAACACCAGTAAAACACAAAAGTAAGACAAGATAGTTGGGGGACATCAGGGCAGTGTGTGGTAGAAGCACCAGCACTAAAAAGTCAACAGTGTAAAACAATGCTAAACAGTAAAATTACAAACAAATGCTAATAACCAAGAATACTAATTCCTGAGCTAGTATGATGACATTAGCCTTAAATCTAAAACTGGAATGGTGGGTGGATTGAAATTTGTTGATGTGAGACGTTATTGGTTTATGTTTTTATTTTTTGTGTCCTTATAATGTTTTTGTTCTGTGGTTTCATTGTTAAAAAATAACCACAAGGAGGAATTCAATTAAAATAAAGAAAAAGACAATTTCTCAATTGAATGGAAATCACAATTGAAAGAACTACAACATTCAGTAATCTTCCCTTTTTACATTAAGATAATAAATATAAAATATATTTATTATATTATATATTATATTTTATTTATTTATTTATATTTAGTATATTATATTTATTTATATTTATTATATTAATATTATATTATAATATATATCAGATTTTTAAAACATCTAAGACACCAGACAACAGATGATGAGCAAGTCCCAATCTAGTTAGATTGAGATGTAAAAAAATCATCCCAGAAAAAGGCAATAGCTAAAACTATGCATATATTGCTGCCAAGAAAATGAGATGAATGTGTCCATTACATTACTAGGAATCAAATTCAACTAAAAGGACTCTTTAATTTAATTAGCAAATATGATTGCAGGATATCAATTGTGTTTTCTTTAGGTAGAAAATTATAATAATAATGATAACAATAAGTAGAAGTGACTATGTTAAATTTATGACCAAGGGATTACCAAGAATTCTGGAAGATGTAATTCAATACACCTAAATAATGCATGGTTAACAGAAGGTTAAAAGTATTATTTTTCTATGTTGAAAAGAATCCATTTCTTATTCAGAAATCAGATTTAATTACATCACTCCAGTGCTGAGTCGGCTGTCTTGATATCTAAGTAGTGGCATCATTTTATTAACAGTCGCCATATGTCCTTCCTATTAGCAGCCCTTTTAATATCATTACATTAGCCTAACATTAATAGTATTTTGATATAGGTTAGGAACTATGTTTCAGAACATATGTATTCTTACTATATTCAAATTTACTCTATCACTCTATTTTTGTAAAGTTAAAAAAGTACAGAATTTTGCTGACTGGCCATAAAAAATATGATGATTTTTCTCCCCCTATAGTGTCCTTTTATTGGACTGAAACCACCTTAGATGCAAGTGGATAACAGAGAAGTCTATTTCACTGTGTAATTGTATTAACCACCAGTTGATGAGTTTTAGCAGATTGTGTTTTAGGAAGAATTGTAATTATAACCGTGATGCTGACACAAAGTTCACCTACTTTTGAAAACAAGCTTGGAAAGGTTTGGGAGCTAATGAGCTGCAACTAAAGGAGTGAACTTGCTTTCACTTCTTTGAGCTGATCTCATTTGAGGCCAACTCATTGCAATCTCATCACCGCCTGCTTTTCCTCTCTGCTCTCCAGTGACTCACCATGTTGACATTTGCCTTCACCTCTCCAAGACTCATTCCTATTAGCTCCAGTTGGATAACTGTCAACAGTTTCCATCTGTTTTTGCAACATTAAATGTACATATTCTTCCCCACGCAAACCATTTTTCCCCTTAGAACAAATGATTTTAAATGAGAAAAACTTCCATACCATTCAAGGCAAATCTGCACGTTCTTGCACGGCATCAGGCAACATGATAATCCCAGAGTAACTGGGATTACTACTACGTGCTTAGCACATGGGAAAGGGCAGGGACTCAGGGGAGGAACTAATGCTCTGCCCATCTCATAAGTCAGCAGTGTCAAGGTTAGCACAACATACTAAGCTGGCTACAGCATACAAGTTTTGGCAAATTACTTTGTTTAACCAAATCCAGTTGACATGCTGTTTATGGTTTAGTGTGCAATCTATATTAAGCAGTTGGGCTACTGAGCAAACCATGGTTCAGTGAACCATTATTTATTTATTTATTATTATTTATTAATTACATTTCTATACCGCCCAACTCCTCACGGACTCTGGGCAGTGTACAGCCAATAATTCATTTAAAAACATATCAAAACAT
>JANHFP010009501.1:183071-194174 GCA_032468135.1 Calamaria suluensis
AAAATTATTAAAACACTATTCCCTAAAAACCCCATCTAAAAATTATCCCAGACCAGCTAAGCGGAAAAGATATGTTTCTAGCTCCCGGCGGAAAGTTGGTAAGTCCGGGAGCCTTCGCACCATGGATTAGGTTCTCATATGAACACACATTCATTGTGTTCATTTTAAGATTTGAGAGCATCTCAGCCTTTGAAGCTGCTTGAGCTGACAATGTCTAGCACTCTGACTGAAAGTTCACTGAGTAATCAGACTGTCTAGATCTTTATCATGATAATCATCTATCAGCAAGAAAGGTGAGAGACATAATTATTATAATATTTAATGAATAAATATTGAAGTTATTTTGGATGCCTCATTGTGTATCTAGTTCTTGCTTCTGCTAGACGAACAAATATCTGCATATCTGTTCCATTATGTGTAACTTGTAAAATTGATAAATTAGTCTTTCTCACAGGTCAAAGGATGAGAATGTTAGATAAGGAAGTGCAAGATAATCAGTTTAATGACTGTTTCCACTTTAATGTAGATTTTTCACTTCAATGTTCACATTAACATTCAAGAAGTAACTGTCAGCTTTCTTATGTACTTCTTTGAAATAATAAAATTATATATAAATAATTATTTATATAAATTTTAGATAATTATTATATAAAATAATAAAAACTTGGAACCTCCAAGTTCTCTCTCTCTCTTTTTCTATACACATCCATACTGACCACAAACTGACTACCATAGCTGATTCGTCCAAAGCAATTTTTGGCTAACAACCAAAACAACCAATTATATCTTCATTATCAATACAAAGAATGACAGAAAAGAAGGCTAGATCACAGCTGTCTTTTTATCCTGATTCAAGGATCTTGAAAGCAGCTTCCTTGTTATCTAGGAGTTTCCCTATCTCAACTTCTACAGAAATGATAGCAAGTGACAAGAATTTTTTAAAAAGTCCATTTTGATTTCCAGGAGCCGATAGCTCAGCCTGTCACTACTACAGCATTTTGACCTTCAAACTAAGTGGGTTTGATCTAAGCATTACAGAAGGGAGCATAAATATTGAACACTTATGATGTCATGTTAATTTGAACAGCTGCTTATTTAACCAAAGTTCCACCCACTCTGATGCTTCAGTTTGAGATCCAAGAATAAAGTCCAACAATTCCCATTTAATCTTGCTAACTACTCCTACATTCAGAGCCATTTAAAAGCAGAATCATTTAAATCTATTTGGAAGCATTGTTCCTGTACATGCTCCTAGTTTGAAAGGTGTGGAGCAGAAAACTCCTGAAGTAATAATTTTTGTGTGTTTACATCATGATGATTGGAATGTGTGGGTTTTTTTTGTGTGTATGTGCCTACTCACTTGCACAGAACACAAATCTGATGAAAGCTTGTCATGCAAACTTTGTCTTAGCTAAAGATGTAGACAAATCAATCCTCAGGACAGGATTTTTGTTCAGTGTCCAGATATTGGCTTCTCAAATGTATCCACAAGCGTATAATGTACATGTTACAAATCCAGTCCTCCTTATTTACAATTTCTTTAAGTCAGACATTCTTTACTGATTTGCACTGCTGCACCAATAT
Organism: Calamaria suluensis; assembly: GCA_032468135.1. NCBI lineage: Eukaryota > Metazoa > Chordata > Lepidosauria > Squamata > Calamariidae > Calamaria > Calamaria suluensis. The sequence goes on from JANHFP010009501.1 coordinate 184,656, forward strand.
GCAGCACCTTCCGAAGGTGTGGAAAGGGGGGTGGGATGGAGGAGAGAATGACAGCCATGCAAGAAATGAACTACCTTGCCACATTGAGTGTAAAGCAGATATGGGAACAATCATGAGGATCATATATAATGCAGGAAAGCTGTCTCTCTGAAATACAAACAAAAGTCCTTTCCTGGAGGATAATCATTCGCACTGACAGCATCTTCAGCCAAGCACAGGCAGTCAAGAAAGACTTCATCCTGGATGCTTGGGATCTGGCTTGCTTACTTTTGAACCCAAGGGCTGGTATGGCTTTTAATCTTTATTGGGAAATTTAATATTTACATGCAGCAACTTCCTCTTCCATCCACCTAATAGAAAAATCTAGGAACTTTCCTTCCATTCTTGCCTCCTCCCTAATATTTTTTTTACAAATTTTCAAAATATGGGAGGAAAGGAAGGAATTAGAGAAAATATAAAGTCCAGGGAGGAAAGGTATAATCATTAGATCACTCTTTCTTGTAAGGATCCCTTCAGGAATAAATGCTGGCAGAAATGGAGTTTAGAAAAGGTCACCAAAAAACAAAAGGGGCATCTTCACACACAAAATTGCAAGCCCTGCAGTAGTACCTTAAAAGTATTAGTAAATGGGACAATTCAGTCTCTTCCCAAATATCCATAAAGAACCATTAAATATGTGCTACAAGGGATATGCCCTTACTTTGCAGAATTTTTTAAAGGCAAAATAACTGAATCATAGAGAGCTACATGTGCCTAATGCCTTCCTTTTCTTGCAGGGCAAAGTCAAGAGCAAATTGCAAATCCTTGGATACTGGTTGGATGTGATAGCGATGAAAAAAAACAAGCCTTGGATCACAAGCTGGTTTGAGTTTTATCCCTTTGGCATTCTCAGCTTACTTTTTCAAACTGAAGTGGCACAAATGTGGTGCCTGAACTCCTGTGGTAACTCAAAAAACTCATTTATAGTGGGAAGCTAAAGAAGTGAGGCGTGCTTAGGCCATATATGGGTTTATCTTACTTAAGCCAACAACCACAGCAACATTCGACCTAAGATGATGTTCCCAAGGTCGTGCACCAAGTTGTTCTGTCTTGTTGCATTAGCCAAATCCCAAGAGAAATTTGTACAAGTCTGCACCACCAACTCTGCTCCCCACCACCTTCATAACTTCTTTTTTCAACATAAATGAGAAACATTAGGAAAGAAATACTGAGCCTCAAATATACCACCAACAAAAAAGAAAATGCCCACCTTTTTAAATTCTCAGTCTAGTCCACTCATGTGTTTCTCATGGAATAAATAAAGCCCTGATGGCAGGGTGAGGACTTCCACAGGTGACTTCTAGTAATGTGAATAGACTTAAATAGCACTAATTCCCCTGTGTTTGTGGCAGGGCAGAGTGAGGCAGAAAAGGCACAAGTTACTGTTCCCATCTTGTCATTACAGGATTGTCCCTCACAATTTTCCAGCTAATGATTTAAACCAGCTCATTATTCCAAGGGCTCCAGAGATAAAGGTTTTGTTATTTTTTAGTGGAAATCTCTGTAAAAAGCAGGAAGAATACATTTTGTCTGCACTGACTTGTATTCTAAGATGCATATTTAATTTTTAGTATTCTTCTTCAATGGTTATTTACTTGGCTTTGAAATTGGGATCTTTTGGAAGAATGGAAACATTTTCTATATAGATTTTTAAATTTTATTTTTAAAAGACTTGCTAATTACTATAATGAGCATTCTTTTTTCTACCCACTTTTTTAAAAAAAATTATAATTAGCTCTTCCCTCAATCACTCAATCACTGTCTTCTTGATTCCCTGGTATCACTGTCATCATATTTTCATATTTTCCAGGTTAGTATGCAAAATTCTGAAGGAGGAAAATTCGTAAGTATTGTTCAGTTGCTGTGTACATAGTTGACCTAATTAACTAACATTGCCCTTTCTATTTGTATTTCATATAATCATGAGGGATAGAAGGGATCTTGGAGATCTTCTAGTCCAATTCCCTGCCCAGGGCAGAAATTCTTTTTCCACCCTGGATAAAATGTTGTCAAGTCTTTTCTTGAAAATCACCAGCAATGGAGCACTCACAACTTCAGGAAGCAAGCTGTTCCATTGAGTATTTGTTCTCACTGTCAGAAAATTTCTCTTTAGTTCCAGATTGGATCTTCCTCTGACAAGTGTCCATTCATTGCTTCTTATTTTACCTGCTGGTGCTTTTGAGAATAAATCACCCCCTACTTCTCTTTGACAGCCCTTCCAGTATTGAAGACTTAGTTACCACCAAGACCTGTCTTTCCCTTGGGCATTCATCATATGGTTTAGTATCCAGACCCCTTATTTTCTTTGTTGTTCTTGTTTCCACTCCCTCTAGGGTCTCGGCAGCTTTTTTATTTTTTTGTGGTACCAGAACCAGCATTATCTATCACTTGTATATGATACTATCACCTCTCATGATCTTGATGTTACGTATTCCTTTGTGGAATGCAGCTTAGAACTGTGTTGGCTTTTTTGACATTGGTTTTGATTGCTGGCTAATATGTAAATGGTGATCCACCAAGATATCTAGATCAGTCTCACAGGCAGTACTGTTGAGCCAGGTACCACCTGTTCTATACCTGTGCATGTGGTTTTCTTGCTTAAATGCAGGCAGGACCTTACTTTTCTCACCACTGAACTGCATCTTATTAGATCCAATATCTTACTGGATATTGAATTTAAACTATTGCAGTTAGATTTTTACATATATAAGTGCTATTGCTATTTTTACACTTTTTTTCTTATCTGCATCCATTGAGTATCTTCCACTATAATTGTCCCCTCATTTTTCAATGAAGGAGTATATTACAAGACTTTTATTTACAACTTTTCAGTCTTCAGTTCTCCCCAAAAAAGCTGATGAATTTTCAACTGATCTGAAATGTACAATTGTCAGTTTTAAAAAAATCATTGTCTAGCTTTTCAACACATTTTTGAAAAATACTAGTTACCTTTGTTCATTTCAACCAGACAACTGGTTGTCTGGTTGACAACTTGTCAGATGACCTTTACCCTGAATTGTCTATCTTAAGCAATCATGAAAAATTTTGCAAATAATTTTGGAAACATGTACATAATGATGTACAATAAAAGGAATTAAACATATGGCAAAGGCCCAAACAATAGAATATACTTGTGCTTAGCAATATTCAACCTTAGTAATTAACCAGCATCACACTAATGATTAATTTAATTGCTTAATTTCTCATACATTGGCAGTTAGAGAAATGCCATGCTATTTCTTGTCACATCATTGAGAAAAATCCTCTGAAATGTCCTCAAGGTACAACAGGTGCCTGGAGGCTGGAGTGGACCATCTTGTCTGATTCTACTCTTTCAGAAGTTGAGGGTTCTAATGATGTACATCTGATAATGACAATGTCCTCCTTGGTAAATGCTTCAACAGGAACAAATCTAATATGTGACATTGCACACTGAAGTTGGGATTAATATCAAACTCATGGTTGCTTTTGAAGCTATGAAGTCTTGAGTCACATATCCAGGGGCATGGAGATTAGAGAACAGTTCAGGAAACTCCATTGTTAACCTGCTAGTGAGAGCCAGGGGCTTAGGAAGGCCTGCTGTTAAACAGTTGGGAGGATGATACACCACCCACCAATCCTTATTAGTCCTTGCAGCCGAGGTCCACCAAGCTATCTCTGGAGCAGCACATCTGTTAAGGTTTCTTGAATTATAATCACCACCAATCCCTGAACAATTTTGCAATCCTGGCTGAATACATTGAAAGTTGGGAAGACAAATCTCACCCATCACAATATGAATGGGTGATATCTTGTATGGATGGATCTGGCATTTTCCAGAAGCCACGTGAGACCAAGATACTCATACATCTTGCTTCATGGCCCAGAAAATATTTATTTAATGTAGTTCCATCCTTCTTCTGTAGTGCCCCATCATGTGTCTTCTGATACTTCCCCTTGGCCATTGTAAACATTAATTCACAGTCCCCAGCCATATCTTCCAGCTTTCCTCACAATTTAAGTCAGAATACACTGCCTCATATTCTGCCAAAATCTCTGGTGTGTTGCAGTTTGTTGAAGTACCATCTCTGAGTCCTCTAACACATAACTATCCCTAAAGTATCCCTCCACTTCTCAGGACACTTACTTGTGGTTTACTCAAAGGTAACATACTTGTGGTTTCAGGACACAAGTCCTGAAGGCTTTCAAGGCTTTGGGATTCCATGAAAGCTTCCAAAGAAGATAGACCTGTGATATGTCATATTCTACGATCTAGCAGTGACCATTGGGACCAGGATCTAAGAACTCTCTCAAAATGCTTTATCTATCCTGGAAATTTTCCTGGAAATTTTAGTTAGTGCAAAATATGGCAGCTAAATATGTTTGAAATATTTTTGTCATGTTGAAAGGGGATGACAATTGCTCTCAAAGGACAATTCAAGGAGAGCTCTAAATATTCGAAGTGTTAATATGCAAGGCATTAAAGTTATCAGGAAAGGATTGCTTAAAGATATATCCCATTTCAGAGCCTCACTTATAGAACACTTATAGAATGCACTTGTAATGTGATGACAAAACATGAACCTCATGACTTATGTATTTGCATCTGACATCAGAACACAAATATAGAAAAATAGGATCTATGTTACAGTATCACAGTGTTCATGTTGTCACTTCTTCATCACTGGGTATGCCTAGGGTGGGAAGGAGCATTGCATTTTGTATCCTGAATATTTCAAAAGGGGTCAGTCTCTCATCCTTAAGCTAGACTTTTTAGGTTGGACTGGTAATCATTTTAGCTTTGGGTTTTGTATTTTTAATAAGACACTTATTAATAAGACTCCACATTCTGTATTTTTATTCATTTGTCAATAAATGTTCATTAACATTTGAGTATGAAGAGGGTGGCTTACATTAAAATAATAGCAAAATATTAATTCTTAATAAATAAGAATCCGTAGGGAAAAATGAAGCGGAATCAGAATATTTTTTTCTGATTTCTTCAGAATATTCCAATGATGAAATATTTAGTTCTTCACCTTTAGATGAAGGATAGATGGAAATTGTGTATTAGTTTGTATTGGTTGTTTGGAAGTAAACGTATATTATGTAATGGAAGGCTTAAGGCTTTATTTCTCAACATTTTAAACATTTAAACATATTTTTTTTTAAAAAAAGGACTCTGACCTGTGGAGTAAGGGTTAGCTTTATTTTGAAGCAGTGGGTTAAAATGTCTCCTTTGTGCTCCAGTTTGAGACAGAAGATAATTTTATCCACTTATTTTCATTTTGTTGTATCATTAAAATGCCAAAGCAAAAATTCAGTCACAAGAACAGTGGTATTGCTTCACATGCTAAAGATAATAAGGTTGTCAGATGCTTAGCGTATTATGAAATTTGTGATCTTTCTGGAGAAACGAAGCAGTTTGTATTCTGAATGTTCTTGTTTTTCAGAACAAAAGATCAGCTTTTAAAAATAAAATTAAAACCCCACATCTCTGAACAGCTAGGAAATATCTACATATCTAGGATGTGTCAAGAAAATTCTGCATATCTATAATTTTTTTAGCACACCACAGAAATATCAGCCATGTTCTGAAATGTATCTTTGTTTGTACGAACACCAGTAGGTTGTTGAAACACAGCTCTCGAATTTCATTATATATATATATATATATATATATATATGGGGACACACACACACTTGGAATTAACCTTACTGAATTCAGTGAGTCATCCATGCAAACATGCTCAGCATGATGGCTACATCAAAATAACTATGTCTAGAAACTATATATGTACGCCTTGGTCTATGAAAACAATGTGTGTGTGTCTCTCTATGTGAGTGTGTGTGTGTGATTGTCAAGCTCTCACATAGATTGGTCAAAAACTTTGGTAGCAAGAAGCTTTATATATTTGTGCTCTGTAATTATGATGCCATCCTTTACTGAGCAGTAGACTGCGATGCTTTTTTAAAGTTTATTTAAATATTGGTTCTTGGGATTGATTTTAACAGAGTGTATCTCAGCTTCAGCAATTTGAAGATATGTGGACTTCAATTCCCAGAATTCCACAGAATTCTTAAAGTTGCCAAGTTTTTTTAAAAAAAAAACAATTTAAGGAACATGAAAAAAATCCAGAAAAATCATGGTTCTAGATTCATGATGCATTATGACACCCTGGCTGTTGCATTATGACACCGTTTGCATTATGACACCCTGGCTATTGTACCCCTCTTCCTTTAAAAATGTACTTGTATCCCACAGTGACTAAAATACACTTACAAATAAAAGATTCTTGAAAAATCTTGCAGGATTTAGTGATTATCTTCTATCATTAGGAGAAAATATATATTTTTCTATTAAGGAAGTGTCATATATACATGGCTTTAAAGGATCACTCAAATTCAATTTTAAAATGAAACCTTTTCTTTGCTGTTACATGGATTCCTGTGAAATTACCTCAGAGTGTTACTCCCCCAATAGAAACACTTGGGCCTTGACAGCACTGATTGCTGGATGCGTCAGAAATTCCAAAACCATAGTTTCATCTCTGCTTTTATAGCAGGAATTAAATGATTTATTTAAGTTAATAAGTAGCTTCACTCTCTCTTAAACGTAGGTAAAGATGGACAAATGTCTTCTTCTGTTTTAATTTTCTTATCCCTTTGTCATATCACTCTGAGCTGAAAAATGAATATTTTCCAACTAGGAAACCTCTGCAATGCTCATATATCTGACAAAAGTTATATGTAGGCACAACATGCACAATTTTGTAAGTATATGAAATATCACCCTTGATTATATTCTCTTCTTACCCAAGTATTATTTATGCATATGCATATATTTTGCTTGCTTGCTTGCTTGCTTGCTTGCTTGCTTGCTTGCTTGCTTGTCTGGATAGCTGTACCATAACATTCTGAAAAAATATGAACTAGGTTTTACTTTGTGAATTTATAAATCAACTAAAGAAGTCCTTTATCCATTAAAAGTATGAATATAAATATTGGAAGGAAGGAAGGAAGGAATGAGAGAAGGAAAAGTTTTTCTTACTTCTTTCCTTGTGAGTTTTTCCCTTTTATTCTATCTTCCTATGCATAATCTTTAAATAATAATATAAATAATTGGATAAATATATATAGTTAGGTTATGTTATTTTCTAAGTCTTAAAAATCATAAATACATTCTATAAATTGTGAATACCGATACCATAACATAAAAATGAAAGCAGATATTAATGATGTGATGTAATTTCTAAGATTTTCTAAATAAACACTTATGATGGGCCAAAATAGCCATATCACAAATTGCCTTCAGTCTACTTTTATAGCCTATTTGCTAGTAACACAAAACCGCCACATAGGAAAGATTGTTGCTGCTCAAAATTCTTACAAACTAAACTGTTTTAAGGCATTGTCATCCTTTTAAACAAAAGGGAATTGCCATTAGATATAATGCCAGAATTGCTGCTTTGTCGGTTACAGAAAACCTTGTTTCTTGCCTTTAATGCAATAAGTTTCTTGGATGCCCCTTCTAAGTGACTGTGTGGGTTATTTCTGGCATGTTTTAAGCCTTCATGCATTTTTAACGATTTACAAGGCAAGAAGAAATTTTCGTTCACCTCCCTCTCCCTCCACCTTTAAAAGAAGAGAACAAAAATAAATTAAATGAGTTAATATACATGAAGTGGAACTGTTGGTTTGTGGTGATGGTTTTATAATTCCAGGTTGGAGGGTTTTCTTTCCCCTATTTAATTACATACAATAACCTCTGTGGTCTATAATGTAATAACTAAAGCAGGCACAAACCTTGGCATGAGTTGCTCTGTTATAGAAGAGGAGGGAGCAGGGTTATATTTTATGTTGGAAATAAAAACTTATTGGGGGGAGAGAGGGGGGAAGGGAGGGAGGGATAGAGAGAGAGAGAGAGAAGTAGATGTGTGGAGAATGTCTTTTGAATTAATGAGGCCTATGTATTTTTTTTAAATATTTGGTAGAATTATTATGGGGCTGTATTAAAAATAACAATATATATTGAATGAAACTTGATAATAATTTCTGACACTTGGCAATGACATTGAGTTTTGGTAACTCCAGATGTTGCTTCCTCCCTGTACATCACCACAGCTGGTCTAAGAAGAAGGTATTCTATGGTTCTATGGGATGTCAGAAACCATTACTTGTTCATAGTCTCATAATGGCTACTGTAATAACTTGATCAATCTGTTGCTGATGGACTGACCTGCAGTCCTCAGGACTGTTCTGCTTTCTCAAGGGTAAAAGTGATTACTTTGATGAAAGGTTGTTTGTCATGAATATTGACTTGCTACTTAGATAATAACAACCCTTAGATGTCAAACTTGAGATCAGCAACTGGAAATGCTTTAATGTTGAAATGACAGCAGGAGGTCATGTTGTCTTGAGGTCCTAAAACTTGGGAAAGTGCCCAATGTAAAACCCACAAGGAAGTATTTCGATTTTGGCTAAAGGCTGAGAGGCTGCAATTCCAAAATTTGTCAATCCTAATGATCTTATTGATTATGCCGTTATCTATTATTGCAGAATTAGCCATAGGATTAACTATGCATATAATGAAAAAAATCCACAAGAGGGAGAGGCATAAGTGAAAGTTTTGATTTTGCTTGAAAAAGTACTCCCATGTTTTATGATTATGTTTCTCTCTAACTGATGTCCCTTAACCTAAAACCTACAACTAATAAAATACAACTCACTATGTAACAGAGAACACAATAAGTAAAAACCTAAAAGTACAAAAGCTGTTAAAATGAAGCTGACCAATTAACACAGCAACCAGTCATTCAAGTGGGAAATGAAATAAATATTGCTCTTAATTAAGAGGTCTAATGTTAATATTAAAAAGTAAACAAAAACAATAAGGTTTTTTGTTGGGGACCCAATTACAAGGTCAGCCAGTGTTTACTCCCTCAGTGCATTTCAGATAGTGAGGTCATCTGGAGTTTGGCCACTAGTGCTCATCTCGATGGATAAATGGCTTGTTGCCAAAGACAGCAACACAAGAAAGATTTGGCATTCCAAATCTGAATGGAGCTGAGACATTTAAAGGTAAAGGTTTTCCTTGCACATATTTGCTAGTCGTTTCTGACTCTAGGGGGTGGTGCTCATCTCCTTTTCAAAGCCAAAGAGCCAACACTCTCTGAACACATCTCTGTGGTCATGTGACCGGCATGACTAAACATCAAAGGTGCACGGAACGCTTTTACCTTCCCACCAAAGGTGGTCCCTATTTTTTATACTTGCATTTTTAATGTGCTTTCGAAACTTCTAGGTTGGTAGAAGCTGGGACAAGTAACGGGAGCTCATCCCATTATGCGGCACTAGGGATTCAAACCCTGAACTTCCAAACAAGCTCAGCTGTCTTAGCCACTGAGCACTCTGTCCCTTTCAGACATTTTATTTATTTATTTATTTATTTATTTATTTATTTATTTATTTATTTATTTATTTATTTATTTATTTATTTAT
>JANHFP010009501.1:208132-219480 GCA_032468135.1 Calamaria suluensis
GAAAGAAAGAAAGAAAGAAAGAAAGAAAGAAAGAAAGAAAGAAAGAAAGAAAGAAAGAAAGAAAGAAAGAAGTTGATAAACAGGTGGGAAGCAAACTCCGGTTAGAAGAAGTAGTTGGCTCTTGGCCATCAGGTTTAGACAGAAAGTCTGGGGGAAACGGCGTAAATCTGCCTCCTTGTTTGCTGGCTGATTATGGCGCAAACTCGCAGGCACTTGAAATCTTTCCTCCAGTGATTATCTCTCCCCTCTTGAGATCTCAGCTTAGGCTGGCATGCGTTGGGCATCAGCTATTAACAAGGACGAGACAGATTTAAAAAGCACTCAGTCTCCCCTTCGGAGTCGCTCGTTCCTGAGGTTGTTTTTTTTTTCAAATGCTATCGAGTATTTCTTTTTTTCTTTTTCTGGAAAGAGTTTGCTCGACGCTGTCTAGACAATCATCTTTACCAATACTCCTCTGCTAACATTCTCCGCCTCCCTTCCTGGAGTGAACATCACTTTTTCCCCCTGAAGTGCCTTTTAAAAACACCCAATCTGTGTTCTTTTGCCGGATTCTCAGCGCCTTTCGAAGCAGACAACGCCACGAGGCTGAAGCAACCAAGGAATTGGGGGTTTTGCAACCCAATATCCGATTTTAGTAAGAATTAAGTGTCTGCAAATGCCATACTTCGATATGGCCCAAGGGCTAATCAATAAACCATTGATTGATTGATTGATACAACCCAATAAGACTGGAGTTCCAAGCGATAAACACTTAGCGGGGGGGGGGAAGTTCCCCCAACTTTTTCCTTCGTCATCCGAAGGGTAATAACGGAAAGTCTTACTGGACATCCGTGATGAGCGCTGGCGGTAGAGGGATTAGCATGTAATAGCCCGGGCTAACTCTGCCGACTGCCAGCAGTTCGATCTTGGCCTGCTGGTTGACTCAGCCTTCTGGCCTTTCGAGGTCAGTAAAATGAGGACCCCGATTGTTTGGGGGGGGGGGCAAGAGGCTGACTCTGTAAAACTGCTTAGAGAAGGCTGTGAAGCACTGTGGAGCGGTATACAAGTCTAAGGGCTGTTGCTATTTATTTGATACATTTCAAGCTACAGCTAGTCCCAGACTTACAACAGTTCATTTAGTGACCATTCAAAGTTACAACAGCTCTGAAAAAAGTGATATATGGGCATTTTTCACACAACCGTTGTAGCGTCTGTAGTGATTCACTTAACAGTGCCAAGCAAGGCCACTTAACAAGTGTCTCACTTAGCATCAGAAATTTATGTCTCAGTTGTGGTTGTAAGTCAAAGACTCCCCTGTATTGCTACATGGATTTGTACTTTCTTATTAGAAATAAAACCATGAATCCTTTGTGAAAAGACCATCACTTTTAAAAAGTCATAAAACAGTTTGCACCTAATTCAAAGGAGATATTATCTTCCCAGATGATATGATGATCATAGCGGGGTCTGACGTCAGTGTTGGTATTCGCTTATTTTCCGCTACCAGTTTGGGCGAACCGGTCCGAACTGGCTGATTGCTACCTGTGTCCCACATACTTCAGTTCCACAACTGGGTGGAATAACTTAAAGTATCTTCCCTTTTTAATGTCAAGGTGGTGGTGGGGACACACACAGAAATGAGTTTGAGGCATGAGTATAGTTGATTACAGGAGATGTGTTGATGTTAAGATTACTCAATGTTGGTTTGTTTCTTTACATGTTGCTTTAAGATGGCTGTAACCAGTAATTATGCTAATGGTATTGTTGAAATTTAGCAGACCTCTGTTAGGAGGAATGAGCACAGAGAAAGGAGTGTAGGGAAAGAGGATTGAGAGTTTAAGATACTAGAGATAAAAACACGACACAGTTGGTAAAATAACTATACATATATATTAACACAAACTATTTACAATCCAAGATATATCAAACTCTATAGATTAACACAATCCATCATGCATAATCATAAACCATAATCAAGCATAGAACAAGCTTTTATAGCAAGCAAGCATAACAAGCTATAATACACAAGCATGTACTTTACAAGCAAGGCATCAGCAAGGCAAAACGGCTTAGCAAGATATCAGCATAGCTAAAGATAGCTTAGCCAGCGTAGCAAGCTTCCCTTCTTGCTTATATTCATTTAGAGCAACAACCCTACAATTATAGTAATTACAGGTTGTGTTCAGCTTCCTTAAAGGCATATAACAAACTAGTATTCATACAGAGTACCATAGACTCAAAACTTATAAACTAATGGTGGGTATCCATGGTGGATAAGGCAAGTGACATCACACATGTCATGACTTTGTCATAGAAATGGAATGAATTATATATTTGGGACAGTTACATTTTACATGACAATGCTTCTCATAGCTTGTACTAAATGCCTACAACTGTAGGCATTAGTAACTGAGATCCTAAGTGTACTTGAATGGCACATGTGGCCCCATTCTCAAAGACATTATGCAACTCCAAAACAATGCCAACTGCTGCAGGATTATGTCAATGTTACAAAAATGGATTTATTTTAATAAATCTTCTATGCTAATGAGATGGAAATTAAAGAAAACAAGGTATCCATTGTTATTGTTTCTGTATTGCAAAACAAAACAAGAAAATAGCAATATGACTTAGACTTATATGCCACTTCAAGGTGCTTTACAGCCCTCTCTTATTGGTTTAAAGAGTCAACTCCCCATTTTACCAACCTTGGAAGGATGGAAAGCTGAGTCAGCTTTGAGATGGTCAGGATGAAGCTTCTGGCAGCGAACAATGAGTTAACCTGCAGTATTGCATTCTAACCACTGAGCCAGCGGTTCTATTCTACACGGCAGAAGATTTTCTATGGCTCCTGAGGTTTCTTCCTTGGTCTTTTCATTTCAAGGAATAACTGGTCTGTGGTATTTTTCATCTATGAAATAATAGCTCTCTGAAAATATATCAAATTTATGTTGCCTTTTATACAAGGCAGCATGTTTAGGCCTCAACCTAACTCCATAACATATTGACTCCTATGTCAGCTGAACAGTAGCTTCCCTTCTCTGCCTCAACATTTTCCATATACTTAAATTGTAGCTTTAATCATACCATCTCAGATGTTCTCTTTCTATTTTATTTCATCCAATGCCACTGACGGTCCAACCATTATCTTTTGACACCTACACATTAAGCAAAGAAAGGAGCTTCACTCTGAGGCACACAATTGGATGACATGAGGTAAGAAAGTTGATATCCAAAGAGATTAGCCTGATAGTTTGGAACCCATACTCTATGGTTGTCCTTCCCCTCCTCTCTGCCTCTGCTTTATTTGTTTGACACATACTCTTTAAATATTAGGATATGTTTTCTCTAGGGCAGGGAGTACCTTTGTGTACATCATCTTCACACTGCCTGGTCTCCTGAGGCCTTGAGGCCTGCTTGGGGTCCTTAGGTGCTACTGCACTTGGAATAATAAATGAATAATGCATGAGAATTTTACCTCCTGGGCCTACCTCCAAATATAACTGTAAAATGAGACAAACAAGGTATTCACAGGGTTGCCGGAATCCCACGTGGGCAGCATCATAACTGCTCCTGGGCTTATGCAGTTTTTGCATGAAAGAGTAATTGAAGGACTCATGTAAGTGAACGGAATGCTTTGAACTGAGGGGCAAAGCCAGATATTTCCACACTGGGGAAAACTTTCAAACACAGCTTGCATGAACTCAGATCCATTTACCTTTTCAAAACATCTATAAATGAACTTGCTCCCCATTTCTGCTACTAAGGGATATGTATTTTTTTGGGTGGAAAGTGAAAGCTCGCAACGCTGCTATTTCTCTCTTTGGTTTTAGTTCTTTGGTGTTCTAATCACTCAAATAGACTCAGGACTAAACAGGGAAGGGAAGGGGGGTAATGATGAAAGCGAATGTGATGTGAATAATAAGAATAAGAAATATAGGAGTGTGTAAGAAATCGAAATATTTTGAGGGAAAAGGCATTCATGTCCAAGTTTCTTCAGTCAAGACTCACCTCTTGACCCTTTCTTACAGGAATTGATGAAGTAATAATGAGGGTGGGTTTGGAAATATCCCAAATGTGGGATGAAGTCAACTTGGGCTGCATGATCTCAACAATGATATTATTAGCCTTACATATATTTATGTATAATTTTACAGATGACAGTACCTCTGTCACATATGCTTTATACAAACTTGTGACTTGCTTGTTTTTTTCCTCTGTAAAGCCAGGAAGTATTAGATGTGTCAAGTATCATCTTCACTGGAATAGGACAGTGATTCTATGCATCCAATTTATTCTGAAGTGAAGTACAAGGAATTTGTGAATGCACACGATCCAAAGTAAAATGGATCACATCGGGAATTTCTTGTCTGTTTTGCAATATTTAAAAATATGGATCTAATAATAAAAGGATTTGGACTACATTATATAACATCAAAATTAAATCATTATACCAGATTCTTTATCAAAAACTTGATCATTTTTTTAAAAAAGCAGGCTTGCAAGTGGCTATTTAAAATCCAAAAATCAGGATACATGCCGGCTTGGGATGTAGCTTATGTATAAAGGCAATTGGTTTGCAATTGGTTTTTAATTTGCTTGGTTAAGCCTCAGTTGCTCTTACTTATTACTATGCAGATTATAGGAAACTCTATGCCTCAAAGAGAAATAGGTTTCGGGTTTTGATTTCAATTTTGCAATGGAAACCTGTGGTCCTGATGGCCAGTTAATCACAGGTTGAACCAGGGATGGGTTCTACTTACCTTTACTACCAGTCCTCACCGCAGACATTTGGCATGTGCATTTTCCATGCATGCCGAACATCCGTTCTGTACATGCGCATTGGAACATGCACATTTGAGGTGCACTCTGAGCAATGTGCATTAGAGCATGCATGGCAGCACGCACGGCAAATGTGCACTCCGCTTATGCGCACTAGCTTTTAGGAGAAGAGAGCTCACGAAAAAGGGGGAAAAAAGGTAAAAATCATGCTGCGGTGGAGGGGAGGGAAACAGTTCGCTGACATCACCTGGTCATCGCTACTGGATTGCACGAACCGGTCTGAACTGGGAACAACCCACCACTGGGTTGAACTGGTTGTTTTCATGAGTGAAAATGCTGATTAGCCAGATAAATAGGTATACTCCAAAACCCACCACCAAGTTGTACCTGGCACCTCCTACAATCATATCTGATTGTCATTGATTGAAATACCTGACTCTAATTCTCCCTTCAAAGGAACTTACAGTATACTTATAGAAGTTCACAGACATTTGCCCCATACAAATGTTTCTTTTTGGATTATTTTCCTCAATAAATTAATGAAAAGTTATGTTTTTGTTTTGATGCATGTGTTTAATTGGGTTCCCTTTATATAGTTTCAGGACATGTGAACAGCAGATCACAAAAATACTGAACATTCAAAAAAGATTTCACAAGCTTTTAAACACTACTACTAGGTGTTACAATTAAATGTAAGCATATACTGCTTTAGAGAAAGGAAACTGCAACGATGAGATGGAGTTAAGGCTATGGTATGTGCGTTGTAGTTTTTTATGTATTAAATTAAAGTTGGGATTGATTGTTCAATAGATTTCCCATGTCTTCATTCAGCATACATGTGGAGTCTGTTTGTTTTAGACATTTAGAAGCCAAGGCTTGCCCAGGATCACTTACATGATAGTGAAGTTTGGGGATGCTTGCCAATTTAGATGTTATTGAACAGAATCATGCATGCTGCAATGCTGTTAATATGAAATCATGGAAAAAGAAAAGCTAGTTAAAAGTCAGCTGTATGAGAAGCAGAATTTGAGATGTGCAAGGAAATAATTCAAATCCATTTGTCTCACTGTGTTTCTCAAAAGCAAAGATTATGGTGATACAAAAAGTCTTTAAGCACCTTGTACCCCAAGCGTTAAAACATCCAGCCTATAGACATCAATAATGTAGCATCATCTTAAGGGCATCCTGGACATGACTTCCACCTGATGTTTCAAGAGGAGAAATACATTCAGGAGAACTTCTAATGTGCAATCCAACTCCATACAGAGGAGTGTGAGCCACCTCAGATTAAATGTAGATTCATTGGGCTCTAGATTCCACAATTGGTCTTGCTAGGATTCAGCTTACATTTTTTCCACTTCCAGGAACCATCATGAACCATCCCCATACAGGCAACAGCTCACTCTGTATCATCCCACACTAATTATTTGCCACTATAAGGCTGTGGACAATGATGATGAACTGAGGATGAAGCTGTCTAATAAGGGAGGGCATTAGAGGGCGTCTCTCTCCTCGTGTATCATTTTCCTTGTGTATCTGCATTGTAGTTCTCCATGTAGAGTTGAAGACTGATTGATATACAGACAGAGGCTTGTCGTACAATATATACTTGTTTATAAACTTGTCAATAATCCACTGTTTGCAAGACAAACCTCTGTTCTTATATTTTGCTCCTGGGTTGTCTCTAAATAGTAGTCACACTGTAAATGTGTGGCTAACAATTGGTTGATTTGTTAAACTTCTATGCCACCCATCTTCCCTACAAGGTGACTCTGGGTGGCTTCCATTTCATTCAGATTTTAAAGAGTATGGGGAAAGGGCATAGACCCATAAAATAAAGAGGAAAAGGGGCTAGAAATTTTACTTATAGGTGTGCATATGGTTTTAGTTTTCATTGTTTTTGGTTAATAATGTACAGGTTCGTCGCAAAAACCTATACATTCTGATGTTAACCTATGTTATCAATAAACATAATATAATATTTTAGTGTGTAACTCAGATCAGTCTGAACTGAAGAACATTGTTCTACCGAATAAAAATATTGTTTTTCAACCAATAATATTTGTTTAATCTCTTCCCTTTATTTAACATAACTTTAATGGGCTCATATGTTTCTTAAACAACTTTCAACAGATAAAGTACATGAACATTTAGCCCTTAAAATTGAACTATAGACATATTCCTTGTGAACCAATGGGACATCATCCAGAATTTCTAATGCTCTGTACAAATCAGAAAATACCATTGTGTTATTTCACCTTATAAGGTTTCTCAACTAATAAACAATCCCAAAACATATGAAACAAGATCCCCCAAACCCCAGAAACTCTTGAACATTAGTCACAAAATCCAGCCCCATTCCCATGGTTCACTGATTAACTTTGAAACTGGGATGCAATCCCATAAATTTGGACCTGTTTAAAGTTGGGCAGGAAACCATTCATGTTGGCTCCAGTAATTTTCCAAAATGACCAAGTCCCTCCCTCTTCTGGCATTTATGCCCAGTTTCTTCCTTACATCAAATTTTTGGCATCAGCTGTGCTAAGCTCAGCTTTAGCTATTCAGAAATATTTCATATGTGCATAAATGCTTGCATACATTACATAGTAAAACACTTGAATCCATGTGATTATCACAAAAACTGATGAATTAAATTATTTTATATGTGTTAATGACATGTTCTAGTTTATATAGAGTTAGAGATATTTGTAGATTGGGCTACATTCTTTTAATGCCTCCCTCTGCAGAAAAAAATACTGATTCAAATAATAACATTTTCTAATTCAGAAATATCTCAGCACTATTAGGAGCTGCACATGTAAATACCCTCATGTGTGAAGTTGAGGAAGAATATATCTTATGATGTGACATGCCAACAAGCTACTCATGCCAAGAGCACAGCTGAAGAATGTCTTCCTTGAAAAGATTTGGAAGAAAATTTGCAAACAATAATCCATGGCAAGGCCTTGCTTGTTTTAGATTTAGCATTCAAGCAATATGCAGGAATTAAAACAAATAGGATAAATAATGATTTCATGAAAGAAAAGACCCACACCCATGTCAAACTGGGTGTGGAAATCATATTCATTATACATAGAATCAAGAAGTGTTGAAGTGTTAGTATCATTTTATATTGCCTTGATAAGACCACACTTGGAATAATGCATCCAGTTTTGGTCGCTATAATTTAAAAAAGATGTTGAGATTCAAGAAAGAGTGCAGAGAAGAGCAACAAAGATGATTAGGGAACTAAAGGATAAAACATATGAAGAATGATTGCAGGAACTGGATAGGTCTAATTTAATGAAACGAAGGACCAGCGTTGCAGTATCTCAAGGGTCGCAAAGAAGAGGAAGGTCAACTTATTTTCCAAAGCACCTAAGGCAGGTCAAGAAAAAATGGATGGAAACTAATCAAGGAGAACAGCAACTTTCCTGATGGATAAAAAGAGAAATTTCCTGATGGTTAGAATAATTAATCAGTGGAACAATTTGTCTCCAGAAAACATGGATGCTTCAACCCTGGAGGTTTTTTAAGAAAAAAATGGGAAACTATTTATTTAAAATGTAAGGTTTGCTGCAAGGTCCCTTCCAACTCTACTATTCTGTTATATTAGGAAAGACATTTCATTTAAAACATGCATGCACACACACATTGAGTTCTACAACTAAATTTTCATGACTTTCAAGCAAGAACCATGAATAATCCACAGACATATACAGTATAACAACAATACAGCAAGTGAAAGATGACAAGAAGAGTAGATTTAAATGGGATCCCATGGCAGCTATTTTTAGGTGTTGCAGGCACATGATCATCCACTTGAAGGGTAAAAACAATTTAAATGGTGGCACAACAGCACAATAGAAGTCTCAGCCCTCTTTTACCGACATTGACAAAAATAAAAAAGGGATGGGGTTTGATTACTGCCATCCTGATTTTTTTACCCTCCAACGGATGATCTTGTGCAGAGATTGTATATACTGTTCTGAAAAAAAACTTGTGAAGGAGGAGTTAGAAGAATTGCCCACCCCTAAAATTATTTACAACTATAATACTTTTAACTATTTCACAGAACCCGTGCACTTCCATGACAATAATACTCGACACAGACCATCTTTCTCTCTTCTTGTGACAATAATACTCGACACACTGTTTTGATACCATTGTATGTTTATGTGAATGCAACAGTTCCAATCCTTGTTGAATTTCCAAATTAATGTGCAGCTGAGAAACAACCTAACAGGATGTGTTCCCATTTTTCCTCTTTAGTTGGCACACTGGACTTTCACTGGTTAGTGTAGCAAAATTGGCAATTAAACATAAACTCAGGAATAGATGACAGGAAGTAGCAATCTTGTTTAAAACCAATACCCAGCTGAAAATTTCAGTGCACAGTCAAGTTTTAGAAAACCTGCTGGGATTTTTTTTTTTTTTTGTAAACTCACAGTTATTTTATTATTGTATATCATACTCTATTTACCATAAAATCAAGAAATGCAGATGGGAAAAGTACATTACACAATGAGAACAGCATTAAAATTAGAAAATTAGAAAATGTAGTATAATGTTACAACTTACTGTGTAAGGTAAGATTTTTCTAGTATCAGGATGTGGGCATTACCTTCTCCTCATCTTACCTAGCATTGTCTCTGAGGAGGATGAAGATTGTAAATTGCAGGCAGTGTTTTATGAAATGAGATGATTCAATTATAAGTAGATTATTTTGGAAAGTGCCTTTTGATGAAGATAACTAAGTAAAATGAGCCAAAACCAGCCTCAAATATCCAATATCTTAAGCAGAAGGACAGTTTCAAAAAGAAATCTAGAATTTGTGGAGTAATTAAGACAGTGTTTCTCAACATCAGCTGACTGGGGAATTCTGGGAGTTGAAGTCCACACATGTTAAAGTTGCTGAGATTGAAAAACACTGGATTAAGATGTTGGACTAGGAGGGCAGAGAACTAGGTTCTAATCTATCCTCACTCATGGAATCTGCCTAGGCTAATGATTCTCTCTCAGCCCAATCAATTTCACAGGGTTGTTGTGGGGAGAAAAATGGAAGGAGGGATTCCATGTATACCACCTTGAACTCCCGACGAAAGTGGTGCATATATTTAACAAACAAGAACAATAATGTGTCCATTGACTGAACTTTGTTGGGTGATGTCTCTGTATAGAGATAATAGGGCTGTGCACGGTTAACCTAAGTAGTTTATTATTCTGCTAACAAAAGCCCCAGACTGAGGGGAAGAAAGGTGAAAAATAAACCAGAACACACAAAATATTGGAAAAAAGCAAGGAAACAACATAAGGATAGGGTGTCTCAGGTTTGATTGTTATCATTTTGGCATGGAAGCAAGGCAGGCTGCATGGAAGAAAATGGTACCAACAAGCTATTTTCAATAGTATTATGCTGACATTCTATGACTATGCTGTAATGTTGCAGATGCTTCCACAGGTCAAAGAGTTAAGATGGCAACTGTGCTATGATGACTGATGCTTTGCTTCCTTTTTTATAACATTGTGTATTTTAAAAGTGGTAGGTCATCTATCATGCCATCACAGCTATCATATTGATTTTTTTGGCCCACAGACACACCCTCCAATGGAGATGCCGCTAAGCTTGATTGCGTAGTATCTGAACTGTATAACCTTGATCAACATGATAAGTATTCCATATAAAAGCCAGTCTATCAGGGACTGATAGAATCATTTAGAATCATCATCATGGGTCCTCAATAGCTTAAGTTTTATTGCTGTTAAACTGAGGGAAAACATCATCCAGCAGGAAAAAAATAGACCAGAAAAAGGAAGAAAAAGTCTTACAGAATTAGAACCAAGATGGCTTATGAAAAGGTAGGCCTTGTACATTAACATTCTGGAATTATTTGAGTGGCCAATATGGGGAGAAGTTCATCTGGTTGATAAGAGATTCAGCCAAAATTTCCAGCGGCTTTGGCAAAGTCTCTCAAAAATTACTTCTGATCAAGAGCAGTCATTGGATAAAGTAACTGTTTTTTTCTCAAAAAAAAAACAAAAAAACAAAATAAATAGATCTAAAAATATAAACAGTAGAATTCCATATTGTGTGTGTGTATGTGTGTCTGGCCTGGGTCTCTTTATTTTCTCATGCAATAACTTGATTTTGATTTGAATTTTGAATTTTTGCAGTGAAGTAATCCAGTTGGCTTAAAAAATAACAGACAACCAAGAGTTCAAAACAAGATCAGCCAAATTTAGACAAATGGGCACTAACAGTTGAACAACTATGGTTGAACATAACACACAAATCTGATGCACTCTGGGATGAAAATCCTGATTTCCTATACAGTACCTGGGCTCTGAGTGATAGGGTTGACTCTGGGAATGTATTCAAACAGCTGTACTCTATGGCCTTAGGAAAATGATGGCCCAGTTCTGCAACTATTTTGGAGGAGGCAAATTCCATATGGACTTCATTAGAAAGAAACCAATTTTTACACATTTCTTGAAATAAAAAGGTAAACATTTCCCTCGCACATATGTGCTAGTTGTTTCTGACTCTAGGGGGTGGTGCTCATCTCCGTTTCAAAGCCGAAGAGCCA
>JANHFP010009502.1:3728-18570 GCA_032468135.1 Calamaria suluensis
CCAACATATATACGGCACAATGTTGTCACTAATTTCTGCCTGGATAGTCTCTTGAGATGAGCTGAAAGGCGAAGGGGAACTGCGTTGTTCCCTCCCATAATTGGGCAACCATAATTGGGCAACCAAGTATCTCCACAATTACACACACACATATATACTATTGTAGTTTTTGCACTTTTCTTCTATATACTAAACTAAACTCTAAACAATGTTTGAATTATCACAGGCTTTTTTAGAAATGGCCTATACTGAAGCAGCTCAGGCTATGGTCGAATATTATAAAGAGAAACCTGCAATGATAAATGATGACAAGTTACTCATAAGAATGTCTAAAAGATACAAAGAACTTCAACTAAAGGTAATATCATTGTTTCTCATGTCATTCTGCTAATCTGGCTACTCAGAAATGGTCTTCAACTGCACATTTTGGCTTACAGATAAAATTTAAGTATTTATCTTCTTTTTCTGCAGCCATCTAGTGATTGATATGTACATTATATGCATTGTTAATTGATTTGGTCTATTTCCTGTTTAATTTGTTTATATATACCAAATGATGCAAACAAAATGCATCAAAATGATGCAAATCATGACTTCTTTTAATGTTTCTTTTCATTTGGTCTTTGACTGATTATGTGATTGACCAAGCAATTGCAGTTATATATTCCCTACAATTCAGAATGCACATCCAATCAAGTTTCCATACTAATGTATGAAATAATTATTTTTTAAAGTTTTTTTAATAATTGGAGCACTTTTTCTTAACAGACTATTTCTACAGAACAGTTTATTGCAGTGGCCCTGTGGAATGGGGGAATTCACTGTGGAATAGGTTTCTGATTCCCTCTTCATTTTCCTTCCTCCCGTCCTCTCTCTTTCTTCTGGGATTGTTCCCATAAAATATTTTTTGTAATTGCTTCTAGAGAAAAGAAGAGAGTCCAGTCAAAGCCCATTGTTGAAATAGATTTTTCATGCTTTCCTTTTCTCCTCTTCCATATTTCTGTACTAACAGATAAGCAATTCCATACCCAACCTTACATGAAGACAATGCTATGTTGTGACCTGATGTCTTGTCTCCTCCAAAAGTAATCACAAGTACATTTTGCTATTTTTTTGGCCTCATTGTTTGGTAGACTTGGATATTCATTCAGTGAACCTAATATACTAGGTGTTCAGAGCTAAGAAGTTCAGATTAAGTCTTTGTATAAGAACTTTAAGAGAGGATATCAGTATGTTATTTTAATTAATGGTGACTTTTTATTTTAATTAGGGACAAAATTACATACACCGTATCCATAGGGTTTTAGTTTTTTTTTAGAAAAAGTCATTTTAGAGCTGTAATGAGTCTTCCTTCCAGCATTCCTTTTGCAGACCCCAGAGAGCTCCTCCAACTGACAAGTTGGAGCAAACTTTTAGCAACAGTTCCTATGATTTTTTTTGCAAAGTTGCTTATACATGTGTCATTAGTTTTATTACAGTTCGCACCACAATGTCTATTGAGAATTGCAGTAGCATTTCCATTTAATAGGAAAAACTAAACTGAGGAGTATTCCATTTAAAATATATAATTTTATAATAAAATATAAAAAATATAAGAAAATGAAATTTATTATAAAGGATTAATTGTGGAGTGCCGTATTTTCAAAGGGGAAGGCAGATTGGTTATTAAGAAAAAGTTGCTTACTTAAAAACCAAAAGAAAACCTAGAAGAGGGAAGGAGGGAAGAATAGTAAAACAAAAGGACAGTCATATGTATAATAATTTGAATGAAGCTAATTGATTTTATGGAATGGAGTTGATGAATACTATAGGGAAAAGAAGATGTAGATTTAACTACAGTATAAGTAAAAGAACTAATATACATATCAGAAAGCATGAGCTGTTCTGGATGCATAGGACACAAATTCATATCTTGGTGATGTTGCAGGGTATGCTCCAATAATGAAAAAACTAGAATGGGTTTTGGAGAAAAAAAATGAGTATGGTAATAAATGTGTTCTAAAGAGAAAATATTCTGCTAAGCAATATGAATGAACAGGTGGTGCAAAAATGTTATTGGGTCATTTGAAGTACTGTGATTGTTTCCTAAATATCTGCTTAGGAAATATTTTTTGGTTTAAGTATCAATTATTTTCATATATACAGGTAGTTCTTGACTTATTACCAGTTGAAGTAAAAGTAGTGCTGAACCTGTCCCCAAAGTACCCTCATGATGACATGATCAAAATGTGGTTGCTTGGCAGCCCATCCACCCTTATGCCTACAGGGCACTTCAACTCCCCACATACAACTATCTCCCTAAACAATGTGCAGCCCCTGTACTCTGTGGGCTGTGCTGACCTTCATCTTCTTCTTACTCCCACTGTTGACGAAATATGTCCAGCCTGGTCCTTTACAAGGTAGGTTGTTAGCTACATGAGGCTTTCTTTCCAGATCGTATGTGACAGTTTCCTTCCCAGACCTGGAGAAGATGACCTCATGTGGCCAACAGCTGCCTCATCTGCAATGGAAGCAAAAAGACAGTGAAGGTGAGCTGGGACAGTGGAGTACAGAGTGGTGAGGATGATTGTGGATGTTAACTAAGGTGGAGTAGCTACAGCTTTTCTAGGTTGCACCATCTGCTGGGTCACTCTAGAGTTGGGCTTTGTGCCTCAAAGGGCTTTGTGCTATAGCTTGGGAGCCATTTGTAGCCCTGGAGTCATATGCACATCAAGAAATCCCTTTGCACCACACTGCTGGTTCTGGCTGAGGTTGGGCTTTGTGATGCAGCTCAAGCTTCTTGCAGCCCCAGAGCTCTGGTTTGCCAAGAAGCCCCATTGTGCCTCATTGCAGGGCCAGGCTGAGCCTGGGCTTTATACTGTGAAGGGTTTTGCTCTGCCCTTCATGTGACATTGCACTTCACAACCACCTCTTTTAGCTATGGAAATTCCACTCTTGGCTCTGGTTGTAAATTGAGGACCACCTGTACACATCAACAAGGAATTAACTGAAAAACATAACATATTTGATTGTTTACATTGAAAACTGGACAGAATTCATGAAGGATGCAATGGTGAGGATAAGCCATCTGGCTAGCCATATTTTTAAGAATATTGAAGTATACACTTATTTACAGTTGATATATGTTTATTTTCCTTAGAAACCAGGAAAGAATGTGGCAGCAATAATCCAAAATATCCATTCTCAAAGAGAGAGAGATATGTTGAGAGAAGCAGACAGGTATTTTTTCATGTTGATATTGTTCTATTTTTGTGACATATGGAAAAATAATGTGATTTCAGTAGAGGAGAAATATTATTGGTCCTTCCAAATAATTTGGGAACAACATAAAAAGTTTAGAAAAAATATTCACACAAGATTAGTAATTCCTTACAGTTTGAATTTTTTTCCTCTTTGAATATTAATATGTTATACTGTTTACTTTGTTTTTTTAAAAAATCATTTTTATTTTGCATGGATTGCTTATATTTACCTAATAAAAGCAGTCCATATTGTATAAAGCAAGAACTCCCTTTCTTGCAAAGAACCATTTGGTCACTCTATGTCTTTCCTCCTTCTGGAAAGTATGGAACAGATGAGCTATTTGTGCAAATGCTCCAGTAGGGAAGAACTTTGTCAGACTTTTGCAAAGGGATAGTCAGCCACCAAGAAATGGATAGCAATGGCCAGAAATGGAGAGATGCGGCATAGAGAGGCAGAGATAGGGAAATAGCTTTGCTTCAGGATCAGAAGTCTTGGGACCATCCCATCCTTGCCTTGGGAACCAAGATAGATTAAAATGAGAGATCTAAATATCCTTTTTCTGAATAAATATCTAATATCACCACCATAGCTGTTTACTTATAGAAACTTAATTTATATTAGTACTGTTACTATTACTACTGAGGGTTTTTTTTTCTGACTATAGTAATATATTAACATTTTACACTTGTTTCTGCTCCTCTAATTAAATATACAGTATATGATGCATGGCAAATATTGCTATATGATATTCAATATTATTGACAATTTAAAGTGCATATGCTATATCTAAAGAGAAATAAATTTAAAATAGCTGTGGACCTCAAGTAGCAACTGATTTGCTTACGATTATATGCAACATGCCCTTTCCCCCTGTGCTATAGATATGGACAGGAAAGGCCTCGTTCCCGCAGCCCCATAAACTGCTCACTTTCTCCAAGATCCCGGACTCCAAGCTTCACTTCCTGTAGTTCTCCACGTAGCCCATTAAGCACAAACCGAACAGAGTGGGGAAATGGAAGAGAGCCAAGGGATCAGTTTCCTTATTCTCAGAGAGAGGAAGATAAAGAATTACTGCCATGGAGAGAGAATGTGGAAGGGAAAAGAGATCGGAGTGACATGTGGACTCATGAAAGAAAACATTATTTACGGCACCTGGATTTGGAAGAGCATGTTGAAGCAACCCGGGGGCACAAAGAAAAATACCTAAGAGGGGGCTCACCCAGTGCAAAAGGGGCTTACCTTCTATCTGCATATAAGACGAGAGAAGAAGATTGTTACAGAAAATCATCTAAGCAAAAGTCCAATAAATACCAAAATCAAACATTCAATATTGCTTTGAAGGGCAAAAGAAAGGAAGAGACAAGATTGAGAGAACATAAACATTCTCATTGTGAAGACACAGCTAAGGAGGAAACAGCAGAACAAAAGTCCATCATGATGCCGGACAGTATCAGGCAAAAGCAAAGCGATAAAGAGAAGTTAAAAGACAATGCTAAAAAGGCAGAGGACATGACACCTGGTGTAGTTGAAAGAAATAATGTTAAGAAAGGAAAAGAAAATGGAAGTGAAAATGAGGTAATAAGTACTATAAACTATCATGAATGTCAAAATAATTGTTTTAATTAATTAACATTAATTATAAAAAACTTCAGTTGTTATACACAAAAGAACCAAAAAAAATCTTTAAAACAACACTTACTTTGTTTAATTAGACTATTCAATTACTTTTACAAGCTCAGTAAGTACTCAAGCTAACTAAACTAAACAAAAATATTGTGGTATGTTATATCAATATACTACTAAGCTCTTCTGTCTATAACCTTTAACTTGGACAAAACTTTCTGAATCAAGATAACTCAAATGGGGTGACCTACAGAATGTGTCAAAAATCCAGGACTATTACTCTAATGGAACTGAAATTTGGCTAAATTTGGTTAAATAAAATGGTTCTAGGTTCAGTTACTGCTTAGCACAAAGTACTTAAACCTCATAAATATGAACCAGTTGCCAAGCATCCAAAATTTGATAACATGTCCATGAGGATGCTACAATATTTGTAAGTGTGAAAACCGGTCATTCCCCATTTTTCAGTGCCTGAATAATCATTTTTCAGTATTTGAATGATCACTAAATGAACTGTTGTAAGGTGAGGACTACTTGTACTAAATTAGAATTTTTACAAAGGCACAGGTACTGCAGGCAAACAAGACCATCAATAGAGAATTTTTTTAGAAGTATCATCTTTTTTTTCAAATAGTCTGTTATTTGAGATTAGGCCAAATTCTCCCTTAACCCTTCTCTTATCACTTAACAAAAAGAACTTGATGGAAAAATTATTTCTTTCTCTCACTTTTAAAATATTTTTCAGCTTGTAAATAGATATAAAATGCTCCCTATGTAGCTTGAGACCTTTCTGCAGGATGGAAGCTGCTACCTGAGTAAATACCATTTTTTGAACGTATATATTGAATATCCTTTCTCCCAAATTTGGTCTACTTTTTACATTAATATCATTTAAATACCTGTAAAGCTTAGTTAATACTGTTTACATTTTAAGGTGTTTTGATGCCCTATATACTCAATAGTATTACTTTTGTATTTTATTTATTATATGGTTTAAAATTTAAAAACAAAATATAAGTACTATTACAACATAAATCCACACATATTAATTGGTAATAAATAAGTAAATATATATAAATATTATTTATCATGGCATTTGAGTCTGAACATGCCTTCTTGAGGTCCTGAATGAAGGACAGGATATAAATCTAATAAAGAAGTAATAAAGAAGTGATCATGATTTATTCTTAAAAACAATTTGTAATAAGCAGTTTACAGATTTATTTATTGTAATCTTCCCAATAAAATTTGCCTTTTCTTGGCAGGACTGGGAGAGTGGAAGTGACATGGAAGCAGAAACTTGGTATCCAACCAATATGGAAGAGCTTGTAACTGTTGATGAGGTAGGAGAGGATGACCTTATTATGGAACCCGATATTACTGAACTTGAAGAAATAGTAACTGTAGGTCAGGAAGAAGAAGAATGTTTCATAAGGACTGCCTTAGCTGCTGGATTGGAGGGAAAGAATGAACACAGTTTATTAAGTACAAAGGAAGACAAATCTAATATATTGGAAACGACCACAGGATCACAGAAAGAAAATGCAGATGTAAGTGACTCTGAAGGTGATAATACAGTGACTAAAGCAACCCATCTAAATGTTGATACTGAAGATAAGCCAGATGAATTGCATGAAAAGGATTCAGATCAGCATGATAATGACAGAAAAACAGATGAAAGTTCTAATATTCAGTTAAAGTTGGAGAAGGAACACATATCTTCAGATCCTCCAAAGGAAGAACCCTTCCAGCAGAGTGATACAGTTGTAGATGATTATAAAGAGATAGAAACTCTGGAAAGCAGGAATAATGAAGATAAGGATATCCTGGCAAAAAAATCTCAAGAAGAAAAAAACTGTGGAAGTGAGGAAAAGCCAAAGACTCAAAGTATGATGTACCTTTTTTCTTATTTTTATATAAGCAATATTTTATTTATTTATTTTCTCAAACATACACAAAGTAACAGGTATAGGTATAAACATGGACGTGAACACAGGAAATGAGTACAAATAAATGGGGACAGTAGGACAGGAACGGTAGGCACACTGGTGCACTTATGGACACCCCCTTTCGGACCTCTTAGGAATGGGGTGAGGTCCATGGTAGACAGTTTGAGATTGGAGCTGTGGGGGTTTGAGGATGTAACAACGGAGTCAGGTAGAGCATTCCAGGCGCTGACCACTCTGTTGCTGAAGTCATATTTTCTGCAATTGAGTTGGGAAACATTTACCTTGAGTTTCTATCTATTGTTTGCCCATGTATTATTGAGGTTGAAGCTGAAGTATTTGCTGACAGGTAGGATGTTGTAGCAGACAATTTTGTGTACTATGCTTGGTCAGACCATAGGCGGCATAGTTCCAGATTGTCCAAGCCCAAAATTTTGAGCCTGGTGGCATAAGGGGTTCTATTGTGAGCAGAGGGGTGGAATGCCTCTGGACCTGCTCAATTGTATTAATGTCCGATATACAGCGTGGATTCCAGGCAGATGAGCTGTATTCAATAATTGATCTGGCAAAGGTTTTGTATGCCCTGGTTAGCAGTACAATGTTACCGGAGAAGAAGCTTTGCAGAATTAGGTTAACAACTCTTAATACCTTTTTATATAAATATATTTAAGTTTACTATATTTTAGGTCAAATGTGTTTTACTCATGGGTTTTAACCTTATTTATTATTTATTATTAATCAAAGTGTCTTGTTGGAACAGTCCTAAAATGTTTCAGTTTTGGCCTCATTTTGAAAAGATATTTTTCATTGCAAGAAAATAATTTGATAGAAGCCTCTTAATATGAGATTTTTATTTGAGAGGATAATATTCCAGAATATTTTATTTACCATTGTGCTTTATGGTATTTGCAAGATTACAATTTCCAAAATACTGTAATACAACAATTTAATAACTTCACCTAAATTCTTAAGAAGTAGATGGAACAATGCATAGTAATTTTGGAGAACATCATATGAAAGAATCCCTGAGTAATCTATAAAATGTTTTGTATGTGGTATTGTAGGCTTAGGTGTATGTGAAGAAACTACTTTCATTCAAAATGTTCCTGTGTTTTTAAAGCAAATTGTAGGTATACAGAAGTAAAAACTCCTGATTTCCCAGCAGTTGAATCAAAAAAGTCGTATTTTTCACCATCGTGGGAACAAGATGATGTATTTACGGAGCTCAACATTCCACTAGGTTTGTCTGATTAGAAGTGATTCACATATAATGTTACATTTACAGAATCTTTATCTTATAGAACAATGTATCTTGAGTTTATTCAGAGAGGTTTTCTATCTTGAGAACAATATTTAAAACTCCAGATTCAAGAAAATACTGTGGACAGTCTTTGTTAGACAGAATTTAAAAAATCACAAATTTTGCTTCAATATGTAATGTCTTGTTGCTTCAACATGTAATGTCATGTATCCAGTTCTGAACAGAGTTAAGTTTCATTAATCAAGATGAGCATGGATCACTTTTCTTTAATGAAACTGAGAGAAATCAGTTTATTTTTGCTAATTAAATTCAGGGAAGCAGCCTGCTTCAAGTAAATGAATAAACAAAATATAAACAAATCTTTCTGGTTAACTGTTAGAATGGATAATGATGATAGTGATAGTACTGATATCATATATAGAAATGATGACAATCAAAGAAAGAAAATATGAGAAGTTCAACTTTCTGCATATTACATTTTTAAATTGAAATGTTAAAAAATTGGAAACTGCAATCTTGGTAAACAGGATTAAACCAAGTATGGGTGAATGGTACTGACTGGATTTTATTATTAGCTGCACACAACATATCAGGAGCCCAAGACAAGAGCAAACTTTTAAGGAACCTCAATACAAAAACAAAAAGGAGAGAAAAATGTTGAAAGCACTGAACACTCACTTTAAAATGTTAAGTAACCATGGGTTTGATTGATTATTTAACTGCTGCATTTCCATCTGTTTCCCCAGGTCAGAGCTACTATAAAAGAGAAAGAATCCCAGAATGAAAGGAAATGGAATTTCTCACTCCTTTTTTCCCTTCCATTCTTTAGAAACAGAGGATAAATTTAGTTTATTTTCAACTGTAAGCCTTCCTTCTAACATTTGGATTTAAAACCCTCTTTTTTCTAAAAGGAAGAAAAAATATACAAGGGATGAAAAGGACTAATATACTTTGTCCAGATCTTTTTTTTAAAAAAAAAGAAATACAGGTCTGGCATGTGGAAACCTATTGCTCCAATTTTACAAATTGGTCAAATAAAAAATAACAATGAATATTTACATATTTCTATCGGGTTTTTTTTTTATGTAAATGGCTCAAATGTTCTGTGTTGAATTTAAATCACAGCAAGATGAAAATAGATATGTTTACTCATTGAAATAATTAGAAGTGGAAACATGAAAAATACTACTATTAGACTATCTGTTAAATGTACTGCCTATACTATACAGGTAGTTCTCAACTTATGACCACAATTGAGCCCAAAATTTTATGTTGCTCAATGAAACATTTGTTAAGTGAATTTTGCTCCATTTTGCAATCTTTGTTGCCAGAGTTGTTAAATGAGCCAATGCAGCTGTTAATTTAATAACACAGTTAAGTATTACTGGTTTCCTCATTGTCTTTGCTTGTTAGAAGTTTGCAAAAGGGGATCACATGATCTTACGACACCGCAATGGTCATAAATATGAACCAGTTGCCAAGCATCAGAATTTTGATCACGTGACCACATGGCTATTGAAATGTAAGTGTGAAAAAAGGTCATAAATCCCTTTTTTCAACACCATTGTAACTTTGAATGGTCACTAAATGAAATGTTGTAAGTCAAGGACTACCTGTAGTTCATTAGATTCAGATTGACAATAACTGAATTTTTTCTCCTGTGCATATTTTTTTAAAATGTATTCCTAATCATTATAATTCATTGTTATAGGTGTGGAATTTGTTGTTCCCAGAACTGGCTACTACTGCAAACTTTGTGGACTTTTTTACACAAATGAAGATGCAGCAAAAATTCATCATTGTAGAAGTACTGTTCACTATAAAAATCTGCAGGTAACAAATTATTATTTCATTCAGATTAAATTATCCAAACTACTCACAGCATATGTAAGATCTTTAGTCTGAATATGTAGACTGCTATGGTATATGCATCATCATTATTCTTCATTGCAGTGGTGTTTCCCCTCTGGGCTCAATTTTATCGTAGTGGTGGTGGATGAGGAAGATTTTTTATTGTAGAAAGTGCACTCTACTATAGTAGAATAGAAAACTGCATGATAAAGGATATAAATTATATTACTTCAGTAGCATACAATATTTTTAAGAATGAATGGCCTAGGTAGTTGAACACCAAGGTCAACATCAAATCTTTTGTGGAAGAAAATGATGACTATGCTGTATCATTTACCAAATAACAGAAAAGCAGAAGCCCCAAAGACATTCCAAGAGAAGATAATATGATTGGTATCAAGCAGATTAATATGATTGTTATCCAGCAGATAAATACCATGAAGCACCAAATTGGTTGCAGCTTCTGAACCATAAAAAAATACTGTTCAGTCCATGGCATGATAGTCTGAATTGGTTAAGGAAACAACATCAGACTGAAAATCATCAGTTTCTTTCACTGACAGAAAGTGAAGTAAAGCTTCAATTTTCATATTGAAATACAACAGCTTTTTATGTAATTGTAACAAGGAGCTTTGTATGATGCTTAAAACCAATCTTCCAGCAATCCCTGTCTATATATAACAGTTCTAGCAATAGAAGCAGCCAACTTTGCATTTTCTAAATTCAGCTTCATAGATCCAAACATTACTTTTACTTGAATTCATGGTTCATAACTGTAGCAGTAAACTTGGTAGATTGCCTTAACCATTTTCCTTAAATGTGCATTAAAAACTAACTAGGTTTTTATTACAATAAGCAGAACTATGCCTTCAAGTACCAGCGACCTTCACAATATTATGCTGTTGTTACTCCCCCCTCCTTATCTTGCAATTCAAAGTAACCACTTTGTTGTGCAAAGGAAGAATAGTTGTCCTGCCTCTATTTGAGATATAAGGGGAGGTTTACTCCTATAATTTAACAACTTGAAACAAGACCCTATCTTCACACTGATTTTTCATCCCATTGATTTCAAGTGTTCTCACCTCTAATAGCTACCAGTTTGAAGGACATTTACATCCATACAATAAATCTGGACAGACTATCTCCAGTGCCTTCATTTATTACTAGAGAGTATCTGTTTCAGTTCAAGATGCTTCTCTTTGATCTTTCAACTCCAGCAAGAGTATTAATATGCAACAGAGTTGTGTGAATCCACTTCATACTTTCAAGTGAGATAAGTTTTTCATTACTTTGGTAATTACCTTCTGGCAGCTCCTTCAAAGAAAGAAGTAGTTGCTAATGCCAGAGCTATATTAGATCTAGCCTGCTTGCACTTTTGTGTCAACCACAAGAAATCTCACTTTAATTTGTTCCCACTTCTTGAGATTTCTGGGACTTATGATGGATTCTCCAGTACTTTTTACTGCTGTAGGCTAAAATGCCAAGATAGAGTGTGAGGTAAAATTACCTCTCACTCTATCTTGGCATTTTAGCCTACAGCAGCAGTATCTGCTTGCATCCTCCAGAGTCTGCTGGGTTATGTGGCTACTTTAAGCTTGCAGTAGATCACATTGAAGTTTTCCTGAGAGAATTAGCACCTCTTCACTTCAACCCTCTATTTATAACCTTCCACAAACACCAGGCAATATTACATCCCGATATCCAGTTTCTTCCTCAGATTGTTCCTTTTTCTTCATTTTAATCATATTATTTTATTAGGTTTTTTTCCAAGCTTCAACAACATATAAATCATATGCTGCTATTTACCCTAAGAGCTTTGAAGAAATTTGTCTTTCATATACATGTCCTTGTAAAATAAATAAAACAAAATAAAACAAATTTAGGAACGTTTGTAAAATGGTGATTTAGAAATATCAAGAATACTAGGCAACTGTAACCTGTTAGGACATCATTTCAGAGTTATTTCTTTTCCTATTAGTAAACCCTCAACATGCTTTTCCTAACTCTCACCCTGCCTCCCTCACATTCCTGCACATTCTCCCTGACCCATATTCTCATATACACTCCCTCCCAATCTGTGCTCCATCCTCACAGATCCTCCCTGAGCCTTGTCACACCTCTTGGGCATCCTCCCCAACCTGAAGGCATCTTCCCTGACCTGTGCCATGCCTCTCATGCACTTCTGTGCACTCTGTTTAATCTTGTTATGCCTCTCTTTTACCCATTTTCTCCTTTCCTCACTCATCTGGCAGTAGCCACTTATTTGCTTACTGTCCTTGGACTAGCAACTTTCTGCTGGCTTCCCCACTGAGATGTGGGAAGCTGGCAGGGAGTGTTGGAAACGACAATACATCACTGACAACATTTCCAAATTTCAATCCCATAGGAGTCATGGGTTCCAAATTTTTGATGCAATATTAGTCCACTTGAGATAGGTTGATTAAAAAATTGTTGCCTTATGATGCACTATTCTGCCCAATTAAGTGTCAGATACAACAGTTTTAGTAGTAGTATATAGATATCATTACTCAGTGTTGCATTTTTCTGTTTTGAACAACTTGCCTCCAGATGTTGTGGGTGCTCCAATGTGGAGGGTTTTAAGAAGAGATTAGACAACCATTTGTCTGAAATGGTATAGGGATTCCTGCTTGAGTAGGGAGATGGGCTATAAGACCTTCAAAATCCCTTCCAACTCTGTCATTCTGAACAAATTATGTTTGGGATAAAAGAAGTTGTAAAATTTAAAAAAATGAAGCTAGCAGAAAGAAGGCAAGATTTTTTTTTCAAATGTACTTTTCCATGGAATATTGAATCTCATATTATAATTTCCATATGATATGAGAATGGTGGACATGCCATACTTCTAAGTTAAATCTAAAATGAACTAATTAGAACAGTAATTCTTAAACTTTGCAAGTCCACCAAGCAATTTAGATCACAAAACTGCACTTTATAAGGAATACCGTCCTGTTGCTCAATGAAAAGAACATTGAAATGAAACATGGTTTAGTAATATACTCCCCTCCCCCTTTTACCCCTCAACTTAAAAAGGGGGGGATGTATAAGAATTCATACTTTGGTGTGTGCCTTCTGGAATAACGTTTGTGAATTTTAGAATCAATTTGACCCTGAGTCTGTTTCAATATTTGACCTCCCTTATAGTGAGTGCTGAAAACCCTTTTTTACAGGGGTTTCAAAAATGTTCTAGTCATTGTTTGGTTAGTGAAAGCTGAATAGATTCAAACAACTTACATAATACATTTACATTGTTTGGCGAACATGGATGTTTTATTTATTTATATTTCATATTTCTTAACCCTCCATCTCTCTTACAGTTTTGTAGAATGTAGGTTAGGAAGCACTAAACTAAATGCTAAAATGCTTCAGTTAAATTCTCTAGTTGCACATCTGAAAATTTTTTACACATCATATCATTAGAAATCAAGTGAAGATTGTCACCTCACCTTGGCCTTCCTTTAGAGGAAGAAGTGAGATGATGTACACAGCATGGTAATAAGTCATACACAAGTTTAACTGAAAAAGGAGATGGGAACAGGTGAAAGGCTTGCCTTTAGGATTCTTGGTGTCCCTTTAGCATAGCCACTAAATCTAAGACCAAAGCAGTTTTACATAGCTGGATAAATGTGCACTTGCTTATTACAATCTGGACATATTAATGGTTTTAGTAAACCTAAGCAACAGATGAATCTGTTTTTAAGAGTGTGAAGTAAGTGACATTGTTTTGGCAGGGCTTCTTTACAAGGAGGACTAAGAGTATCAGCTTCTTGTATGTGTGTGTGTTGTGCATGTATGCATGTCTACTGAATTTAATTTCTAATTAAGTGCACAGCTGTTCCAAAGGCCCTACTTTGCATCAGTAGTATTGCCCTGCCGTTTGGCTCCCACCCAGACTTGGCTTTAAAAAGTCTTCAAAACCTGGCTCTGCTCCAGGTGTTGGCTAGAGTGAGTGGTCATTCTCTTGGGTGTTATGTGGCTCTGTTTGGAGGCTGACATTTCCCTCCAAACATCTGTTATTTTGTTTGTACTTTGAATTGTTTTAATATTGTATATTACCAAGAGTCACAGAGGAGTCAGGCAGCCATATACATTCAATAAACAGACATACAAATGAATAAACAAGGAATTCCTAGGATTGAGTATTTCTTGAATGTTGAAGAGGGATCATATTAAAAAATAAAAGAGATGATACTATATAATGGCCCATATATGGCTGTTGCTTTTCTTTTGATCAGCAATTTTAACTATAAGTGAGTTGGGAACTTTCCAGAAAATCAGATGAAAACACTTTCTGTTCACTACTGATTTGGGACTGCTTTCAGCACCAAAGGTTACAATTTGTCCTCAATTTATGACTATAATTGGGACTGCAAAATTTGTCATTAAGTGATACAGCTGTTAGGTGAAGCACCATGTGTCTGCACTCAATTTTTACAATCTTTTTTGCCATAGTTGACACTTGCCATCTTCCCAGTTGTTTTCCCTATTGACTTTGCATGTGAAGGTCAGGGAAAATTTCAAATAGTGATCAAGTGACTGTAGGACACTGCAACTATCATAAGTACAAGCAGTTTGCCAAGGGTCTAAATCAGGGGTGAAATGCAAAATTCGTTCCTACTGGTTCTGTGGGTATGGCTTGGGGTTGGACGGGTCATGTGACTGGGTAGGCATGGCCAATTTTTTATTTTTATTTTTTTCATTTTAAAAGCGTGTTTCTACCTAAGTATTGGCTGGATTAGGTAGAAACACATGCCTTTAAATTAATATAGATAGCCTCCAGATCACAGAAGCCAGTGCAATCATGGGAGGGTTCCCCCCCTTCATTTTAAAGGCATGTGTTTCTACCTAATCCAGCCAATACTTAGGTAGAAACACATGCTTTTAAAATGAAGGGGAAAAA